>JAGTTH010001058.1:0-20755 GCA_022606485.1 Agraylea sexmaculata
GAAGAAGAAAGTCACATTCATAATTTATTAGATAGTACGGAACATAAAGAAAACTATTATGTCAAAATTGGACTTCAATGCGTCAAGCATGTTATAAAATATGAAGTACGCGCAAAAAAGCGCCAGGACATGACATGATTACCGGGAAGATAATCAAAGAATTGCCAGATATCGGATTAAGATTTCTAACCATAATATTTAACGCGATACTTAGAATGGGTCGCTTCCCTAGACAGTGGAAAATAGCAGAAATTATTATGCTACCTAAACCAGGTAAACCACCCGAAGAAGTCACTTCATATCGACCGATAAGCCTCCCGCCAATATTTTCCAAAATATTTGAAAAAATTCTACTGCGCAACATGAAACCAATACTTTTTCAAGAACACATGATCCCTGATCATCAATTCGGTTTCAGAGAAGCGCACTCGACAATTGAACAAGTTCATCGAGTTGTGACGATCAGAGATCGCTCCATACAAGAAAAAAACTACTGTTCAGCAGCATTCTTAGATATCAGTCAAGCTTTTGACAAAGTCTGGCACCCAGGCCTGCTTTATAAAATCAAAGGAAAACTGCCCAAAAACATGTATGATATTATCAAATCGTACTTGACCGATAGACAGGTTTTTGTTAAATATGACAACGAAACTTCAAATCTTAATACCATAAGATCTGGAGTACCGCAAGGGAGTGTACTAGGTCCTGTATTGTATCTAATATATACAAACGATCTCCCAAAAACCGACAACACAACACTGGCTACATACGCTGACGATACCGTCATACTCGCTCCGGACAAAGATCCAACAGCTGCCTCACAATTCCTCCAGAAACACCTTGACGCAATACAGAAATGGCTTAAAGTATGGAGAATTAAAGTAAATCAAACCCAAATCGACACACGTGACATTCACAAACAAAAAACAGACATGTCCACCAGTGAAAATTGGTGGGAAAAATATTCCACAAGAAGACTCGGCTAAATACCTCGGTATACACCTTGACAGAAGCCTAACATGGCAAAACACATTAAGACAAAGAGACTTCAAATGGAACATAAAAAAAGACAAATGTACTGGTTGATTGGCAGACATTCCCAACTCACACTTACAAACAAGCTTTTGCTGTATAAAGCAATAATCAAACCCATTTGGACATATGGATGTCAACTGTGGGGGACAGCTAAGGATACTCATATCAGCAGTATCGACAGGTTACAAAACAAGACCCTGAGAGCAATTTTAAATGCTCCATGGTATGTACCCAACTGGGTCCTATTACAGGACTCTAAAACAATGACAGTACGCGAAGAATTGAAAAATTCAGCGAAACGTACCAAAGTAGATTAAAAAGTCACCCGAACGTACTAGCGAGGGACTTATTGACCGTAGACTACGCAAGACGTCTACAAAAATATAGACAACTTGACTTGCCAGCAAGATTCAAGGACTGACAATGGTGTTTACTTGATAAAACAAGTATGAACACTTGAACACTTATAACCTAACACAACGCCGGGATTGAGTCGTCACTGGACAACCAACCCTCAAGACAATGTGACAACAGACGACGAGTAAGATGTCTTTAGACAGGGTACTCAAAAATATAAATCAAAAAAAAAAAAAAAAAAAATTAAAAATTATTTTATATATTACAATTTGTTTATTATGTATAAGTTTTTACAGTGATTTATAGAACAATGCATCTTAATGCAAATAGACTTAGGTGTAAAGAGTGTATAAATATTTTTACCTATAACTAACATGAGAGTTTTTTATTTAAATTTGACATGAATAATACTATAACATTATAGAAAGTATGGAAAAAAAAATAAAAACCTATAGAAATTATTTAAATAAATTCAATTATCTATGGGAACTGTTGATTGAATAACACGAATCTTTGGTATGATATTGCTCAAAGTTGATTTGATTCGATGAAATGGTTAATGTAGAAGGAAGGGTTTCTTATTAAGTTTTCAATTGGAATAATATGTAATTCTTTGAGAGGAAATCATAAAGGAGAATGTTAAAAGTGCTTCGCAATGTAAAGGTGAGATTTCCAATTTGAGCACAGCGCCGATTTAACGGTCCAAGAAGCGAATTAAAATTTCTGCCGTATTTGTTTTCACTCCATAATTGGATTCGTTTTCAATTATTTTAACGCGAAAAAAGAGGCTATCTTTTTCACTCGATATCTATATTAGTATGGAAGTCCTGATTAGAGTGACCCTCTCAATTACCATCGACGTGACAACGGTAAATCGATAGCCCGATTAGAAATTCCAAAAGGGACCCTCTCTATAATATATTTCGGGAAGGCTTCTGTGAAAAAATATACACACAGCGAATAGCCTGAAAACTCATTATGTGTGTAATGTGACCAGAGGCTTTATTCTTTAATAAATTATTCCATGCGGTGTGGGGTTTCAATTTGGATTCGACGAAAAACCTAATGAGTTCTATTTAAAAATAACCAAATTTTGTTGCCGTTAATTATGCACATCCTTATTTTGTATAATATTGGAAATTTATATGCGATCGATTTACTGGCCGGAAATTTATTTCAACAAACCTTAGAAATGAGAACAAATTAAATTTGCATCATATTAAATAATTATTTCCCAAGATTCAGGAAAAATAATCTTGAATTTGATCAAAGAATCACGAAAAAAATGATTATCTTCATTTATTATTACAATCCAGAATATATCATCTATGTTTTATTCGTGATCGGTGATCGGTGCAAGATTTATTTGCCAATATTTTATTTTATTTTAAATAAAATATACTTATTGAGTTTATCATATTTTTTTTATTGAAAACATATTTTTATAGCTCGATCCTGCAATCGAATTATTTTAAATGTAATTATTTTAGGTCTGTACTTTTAAATCTATATATGATAATTATTAATAGATTTTTTATAAATTGTAGTCGAACATTCTTGTGGTATTTTCATTGTAAAGGCGAAATGATTTTTCGACCGAATGCGTTACTGTGTAAATATTTCAGTTTCAGAAATGTTAAGTGGTAGAAATATTCTCTATAAAAAAATAGAAATACCTATTATTTTCATTATACCTATTATAAATTATTTTCATTAATATTTTTTTTTAATATTCTTAAAAAGCCCATCGGAGCGTATTAAAAATAAATAATTACTTAATGGGTTTCATCGAGTCAGTGAGACCGGAATTCTGCACGAGGAGAAAATCTGTTCAGAATTCATTGTTAGTATTAAAATAATAATAAAAATAATAAGAAGCCAAGGATAAAAAGGAAGTTTGAACAAAAAAGAAGATAAGCCTAATGGTTTGAGACCGGAACAAAGTTCATGCATTAAAAAGGCAAACGCAGAATTTTGTCCCTTCAGACCTTCTAAATTACTACCCGGAATAAATACATAATAATGCGGTTAAATCAAAGAATATTGATTTGGCTATTTAACTCTCCAGACAATGGTATTATCGGACGTAGTAAAAGTTGAACGAAAAATCAATGGCGAGGTAAAGTAGCAGTTGGAAGTTAAAGGTAAAAAGTATGGAGTTGGTGGATTGTGACTCGTTCGTATGCAAATATGGTTAGGAAGAAAGCAATGGTGGGTTAAGACATTATGCTATGACTACAATCTTACCATGGGGAATATACTTTTTCCATATTGTTCAAACACATTTCCTACTTCAATGAAAACTATTCTACTATAACAAGACAAATGGCCGTGGAAAAATATAATAAACATTATAAATTATGGATGATATGCAAATATAGTCCAAGTAATGAAGTGCTTTGTCGTATTTTAAATGTGCAACCATTTCATTCATTATATTAATTATTGTATTATTTTATTTCAACTCTATGATATTTACACAAAATATTATATGATATTCATCTACACTTATCTTAATAATTATATTCCTGGGACAAACTAAGTTAAATGCAAAAAATAGTATTAATATTATTTTTTTATAAGACTGTTCTGTTAATATCTTAAAATTCCAATAGAATAATACATGTTATTACATAATAAAAAGCTGCGCAGTGCTCTACAATTTTGAACAGTTGAAAACCTATTTTTTCATCCTCTTAGCCGAGGTAACAAAAACAACTAACAAAAGTTATTTCAACTAGAAAAGGTCTTAGTTAATTTAATTATACTTTTTTATAATTAAAATTACCGGACCTAGTCCAAGTGGTTGTGATGAAGGGCTTTTAAGTATTCGAGCTCTACAAATATAAAAAAATACTAATTTTATTTTATTAATATTATTTGTGTTTGTTCTGTGAATATCCAAAAATACAAATAGAATAATACATTTTACCGAAAAAAAATAAAGAAATATATTTAAGTCGCGCAGTGCTCTACAATTATCAGCGATTGAAAATCTTTTTTTTCACTCTCTTAGACGAGGTTGATGATATATTTTTTAAATGCATGTCGTGTTGTTTTTAATGGGATGGTTATTTTTAGATTTTAGAGGTAGTCTAATCAGAGAGATTTTTGTGATATGATATTTTTTTTTATATACGCTTAATTGTGTTTTTACATCAATATTGAGAAATTTTAATTCATCCATTCATCAGAATAATTTTATAAATATGGCGTTTTATTTTGAGGAATATTTTTAGATTTCATTATACAATTTATTAATTTAATTCATCGATTCATCAAAAGAATCAGAAGTTTTTTTCCTGTAATATTTTAAAAGGCATCATTAAACTTATAGATCAATTATATTAATAACGGCTACTTAAATAAAATAATATAATAATCATCGGGTTAAATTGTTGTATGTTTCTTAAAATAGGTTGCGGGATTTTCTGAAAAGCATTGTGCTTAAGCTTCATGTATATTTTGAAACTTTGTCATCTGGTTTATTTCTATTCTCAGTTTGAATTGTTTATTTATTAAAACATACATTTCGTCTGTTGAAATTGTATATTATTTTCATGTTTCACAAATGGTACTGAGGATTATCCATTGTTATTTATTTTAAATTGTATTGAAACGGTTCACTAACTCGCTTCTTCCACATACTATGTAGAAACTTTGTCCTTCTATAGAGACATTCTGTTAACAGCATACATTTTATTGATTAAATATTAAAATGCATTCATCGCACTGTGCTAAATTTATTTTTATATGGACTGCTGGATATTCTGAATAATTTATTCCAGCCAAATATAGCTGGATTAATTTTGATATGATACAAAATATAAGCTAGTAGTATTTCTTAGAACAGTCTGACATCCGTTTAAACAATACAAACGCTCTTGACAGCTGTTCACACTACAACCTAAACTACTTTAAAAACTTTATGCACAAACAATAGATCCATTCTTAACAAAATATAAAGAATTGGATATTTAAAAGTATTTATTTCTACAGTTATAGTCTTGGGTTGGGACATAATGTGATCTTATAGAGTCATAACAATATTAGTTTTATTTTTACCTATAATAAACGCCCCTTTAAATATTTCACTATCAGTATTTTTAGAGATAAATAATCAAGCGTCGTCAAAAATATTTAAATTAAAAAATTGGATAACATAATAATACAAGGTGAGTTGGAATTATATAAAAAATGAAGTTAATGAGTATTATTTTTACCGATATCCATAAAATATTAGTACATAAATATACAGGATGGGCTTTACTTAATTGAGAATATTTTAGGGGGTGGTAGGATATCGCAAATATATATATATATATATATATATATTTTTTAAATGTTTTGAATTAAAAATTACAAAATTACACACTTTAAAGAAACAGCTGATTCCAATATGTGGGCCCGAACATGATTACAAAAGCACTATTAAAATTTTAAATTATTTTTTAATACCCTACAACCCCCTAAAATAATCTCAGTTAATTCAAGTCCACCCTGTATATTTATACATATATGAACTAATAATTTAATCGTGATTTTTTATGGTTATTGGGTTTATTCAAATAATAATTGCAACTCACCTTATATGACCATTTTTTCCTTATAAATCCACATTATTTCCATTTACATATTTTTGATGCAGCTTGATTATTTGTCTCTACAAAAATACTGTTAGTGTTATTTTAAATCCCATTAAAGGACGTTATTTATCGGTTTAAATAAAACTAAAATTGTAATAATGTCCACCCTGTATATAGACAATTAAATCAAAAGAATTACGGCCAACCAGGGAATATTTCAATGTTTTTTTAATGTGAAAGCTTATTTTTTTTAACTTTTTATTAAAAATAATTTTAAAGAGAGTGGAGATTTATGAGATTATTTTAAGAGTTTGCAAAAATATTTTTTTATATAAGTTTTTAATAATATCTACCTATATTAATGAACTAATTATACAGCTTGAGTGTACATTGTATTAAATTTAAATCATATAAAAGATATATTTTTCAGTAATTCATTCAATCTACGAATTTGATCTTATGTTCTCGTTGTCTACCGTTGAACTAATTTACCCATTTTCGCTTTAAATCTTATGTCTCCGTTGTATTTATTTAAAAAAAATACCCATTACTGTTTAATTTGAGATGATTAGACATGAGAAATAAATGGTTTATAATTATAAAATACATAACTGTAAAAGAGTACAAAAGAGTGTTATCTTTTAGTGAAGTATTCGGGTCGATAAGAGAGGCTGTATATCTGAGGTCACAATGGGGGTGCAGATTAATACGACAATTGAAAATTCTTTTTAACCCATTCACCCAGATAAAGTGGGCAAAAAGGTCCTCGGATCGTAAATATTTCCACAGATAAGTGGTACACCTCTGGCCATTGTTTACTAGAATGGCGATACAAAAACAATTAGATGTGGTCCTCTGATAGGTGCAGCCTTTATTTATAAGGCCTTATTTAAGGGGCCATCGTTGAGGTTTTTCCCTTAGATTGAAATTATACGAATATATTCCCTGAATGAAAAATTAATCAAAGATTTTTTTACTGACAGCAAAGTAGTTGCCCAAAAGACACAACCCTATTTAAGTTAACTAAAATTAATTAGATTTCTCAATAAATATTTTCATTTTTTTTATAGAGAAGAAACACATTTATTGGGAAGATATATTCATTTTTATTCAATTATACTACATTTTTTTACTCCAATTTAGAACCATCTATAAACCAAGCCTTCCTTATGATTCTTATGTATTTTACACATTAAAAAAATATAAAGGTACAAATCATTATCATATAATTTTTAACGAACACATTTGATTTTTTCTGTCACCACAGTTATTAATGATTTAAAGTTTCATAATATTTTGTTGAATTCTTATAGTAATAAATATTTGTTTATATATATTTTACTAGTTCTACAAGTAGGATTTTTGTATTTTTCCCATTACTTAATGTGATGATGTATTAATTATTTTAATTACCAATAGATTGTGTGTAACATTTAATCATAAATAAACAATTTATGTAAATTATATAACTAAATGCCTGATTTTATGCCTGACAGCCACTAAGAATAGACTAATTATGAATATTATATTTTTTATAATCTATCTAATAAAATCTAAATTTTTATTTATTGAGAGCCTATTTATTTTAATTATTTTTGAATATCGGTTTTATTTCAACAAAATCTACATTTTCTCTCATAAACTCCCCCTTGAAGTTTGATTATGGATTTTTGTATTTTTCTCATAACTTATATGATGATGTATTATTTATTTTAATTACCAATAGATTGTACTTTGTATTAAAATAAATAAAAAACTTTGTATCAAAACATTATGTTTATTATATCTAATAAAGATAACTAAAAAATTGATTTTATTGCATCTGGTATTAAAATGTTTATGTGATATTGGTTTTTGCGATTTGGAATTTTATACTCATGTTATGTGGTTATTGGATATTTTGATATCACAAGAAATAATTTCATCTGTTCCTATTTCAATAATTTAAAATAATGACGAAAAAACTGTCTGTAGATAAGGTATTACAATATTAATAAATCAAATGTTATCATATTGTATCACAACGTTATATGTTATGTAAATTGTATTTAACTCGAAATAGGTCAATATTGATTTCGTAGACTATCTGTAGATAAAGTATTAAAATATAAAAAGTGCCTTTAAGAAGTGTTATAAATATAATAAATTATCGTTATTTGACATAATGTGATTAGTCACTAAAACAACATTAATATTATTTTATTTGTATGTTTGAATGTTATTTGTAAAAGTATAAATTTTGACAGATGACATACGCATATTCGTCGAAATTGCTATTTGAAATAAAATTTGTGAGGATTTCGTGACATTTCTCTAGGAAAGTCGCACCTGATCTCAACACATATAATAAAAGTTACCGTCTGCAGTAATATTATTTTTCGTATGATTTATTAAATATTGATGAATGTATTAACAGTGACATAATGTAGTATCAGTATCAGTAATGGATCCTGACCACTTGCCTCCTATTTGCTTAAATGCATAATTTAACACATGAAGCTTATATAAATTCAATATATTATCATATACCCATAGTGTATTTCCCATAAACATGTTTGTCAGCCTAAACATCAATATTGCACGATATCTGGGATATATTATTATTATAAGCCAACAAGACTATGTTTAATTTACTTATCGTTAATATTTGGAGTATATTCAAATTGTTTCATTGTTAAGTGGCTTTTGATTAACCCAAACCCGAGCTACTTTAATAAAAAAAAAATCAATAAGTAAACCTCGGCCAAGAGGGTGAAAAAACAGATTTTACATTGGTAAAAATTGTAGAGAACTGCGCTTACATTTTTATTACACATATTGATTTATTATGTGTTAAAATGTATTATTCTATTTGAGTTTTCGGATATTTACAGAAAAATCATAAAACATAATATTATAAATAAAATAAGATATTTTTTATATTTTCATTCTTTATCTTTCTTTATCCCATTAATATAATAAATAATGTGTGGTAAGAATAGAATAATTAAGTAATATTATAAACCTCGAATACGTCAAAGCACTTCATTACACCCACTTGGATTATGTTTTCTGATAAGATAATGATCCAAGTAACCCATTTTTTTAGCTATTAATGAGATTTTTTTAAATCTGTTTAAAGACATGTTATAATGGTTCATGATTAAAATGAAATTAATGCATTTTTGTATAACTCTATTTTTTTCATTTATTAACTTGTTATTAAGGAAAATTATTGAAAATCTACACGTTATTTAATGAAGTGTGGAAGAGCTTCGTTTAGAAACAAAAAAGCTGTTAAATTAGATAAAATCATCATTATGTAATAATATTATATATAAAAATGTGAGTGGGTAAATCAGTGAAAAAAACTGCAAATACATATTTGTTTTGAATACTTTAAATATTTACAGTTGTCATTCAAAGTCAAGTAAAATATGGATTTAAATTGTCAAATTGACAGTTACAAAGGTCAAAAGCAAAACACAATATTACTTTTATTTAAAATATAATATTTTTATTGCAAGGTTTTTTGTTTAAAAAATCGACATCTCAAGTAAAAAATAATGAAACCAAATCAGTAAATATATGTGTTTTTTTATATATCGTGTCTAAATGTGAGTATATATGATAAGGTTTTTATTATTCATATTTTATTGCCTGTATTAGAATACTCGTCTTCATAGGTAATTTTATTTCACATACAAAAGAATTTTTCTCACATCGGCTCAAAATAAAAGATTCTTCTTATTCATTTTTTTTCAAATTTATACGTTCAGGGTCTACGAATTTTTGCCGTACCTACAAATAAAATTCCGCTAATGGGTTTTTCGAGTAGGCATTGAGCAATTCGGTATACTGTCATCTCAATTGAAAAAGCTGCGAATAATATTTGATAAAAAGGAAATAACATTGAATTTCCCTTTCGTTTTTAATGCGTTTAAGTGGTCAATCGTGTATGAGATGTATGGGGTCTGAATTATCCCTAATGGAAGAGCTTCTTTCATCGATAAGTATGTTTTGTTGTGCTGTTAAGAAAAATAAATATATTTATTTTCCTTGAAACACACATGATAAATAGCTGATATATATCTTGTCCTATTTCATATTATATAAAAGCATAATAAACACTTTTGTAGAATAGCGTTATTTATTTTCAAAGAAGTTTAGATTTTTTACATCGAAGGTCGTACAAAATGGCTAAAACGAAAATTGAAAAAGCGCATTTTTTAAATAAACTGTGAATACTTAAGTAAACCACTTAAAAGCTCAAGACTCAATTAAATTAATAAAATAATAATCACCTTGCTACACAATATACATTTAACAAAAGCCGATTTAATTATTATAATTTACTTATATTTGAATATTTACATCTTGATTTTTAATAGACTGGAATAATATAAATAGAAACTCTGATTACCTAGTTTAAAAAAAATAAATAGTAACATTTACTAAAATATTGTAAAGGATGTTCAGTAAAGAATGGAAGAAATATGTCAGTTTAAATAAAAAAATAAAAAATCCATACCAAATATTACCTTTACCTTGAGAAAAAATCTAATAAAAAGGGTGGACTTGAAATAATTGAGATTTATTTAGGGGGTTGTAGGGTATCGCAAATATAAGCGAAAAATATAGTAAATATTAAAAAATTACGTACACATTACACACACATGATACATGTAAAATTCACTACTTAGTACTACATAGAAACTGCTGATTCCAAAATGGTCACCCAAATCTGATTCCAAAAGCACTATTAATATTGCTATTTTTTAGTATTTATTATTTTTTTAATTACTTTTACGATACCCCACCACCCCCTAAAATATTTTTAATTAATTGTATTATTAGTTATATTTTTTACTGATTATTTATGTTAAAAATAAAATAAAATATAACTATTTTTTTGTGGTAATTGAGATTTTTTTAAATATAAAAATCCAGTTATACTTTTATATCGTATATTGATATGTAAAATATCTTTAATAAAAAAAATAAGCTTACTTAAATAAGCAATAAATATACGTATATACTACACATTTTATAATTAATTTCATCGAGGAAACCAATTAATAAATTTGCTGTGTTTCTGTAGCAGTTTCGCTTTTACTTTGATTCCGCCATAAAAGGGGAGACTATGAATAATATTTTCTAATTAGAAAGTATTTAAACGAGTACAAGTAGAATGCAGTTTATGTCTGCAGCAGATTTTGCAAAAGGATATTTAATAATTAACCGGGACAATGTAGGCTCATATTATTATACGAGTCTAGCTACTTTTTATTCTATGAACTTTAACTCTGTTCACATAAACCCACTAAGGGTTGTACAATTTTCCCATATTATAAATATTCGATTGTTAAAATGCATGTATTTTCAGTGATAATTAAAAACGTCGCTCATTTTCATACACTGTACACCCCGCTATAAAAACTACCCTTATTGATAAAACAATAATTGGATACAACCCTGATAGTGTATTTGCTTGTACATATAATGTTGTTCAAGTAAAGTGTACACCACCTATTAGACTTTGCCGATATCGTAAATTCTAAACCTTTACGCCATTCTCTTTTGCTATTTTACAAATAAAATGCAGCCTCCCTTTAAAGCTCGCTATATTTTGCATTTTGCCATACACAATATTAAATAGAAGGCAAAAACTGCACTCTAAATACGGTGCGCAATATCACAAATAATTACTTACTTTGAAGAGATACATTAATTTTAATATTTATTGCATTAAATTGCCACAATGGAGTAAATAAACAAATACATAGTTACTGTTGTTATTTATTATTTCACAAATGGACATATTTTGGCCTTTTTCTAAATTGATTTATAATATAATATAAAGGGTGGAATTGGGCTGATTAAGAATATTTTTGCGGAAGGTAGGATTTCGCAAAATAAGTGATATTTTATTTTTTATTTTTAGTAAACATTATGTTGGTAAGTATTTAACTACATAATTTATAGAAACGCCAACCAAACCAACCATCGCATTTACCAAAATCGCGATGACATATTTTTATTTTTAATTTATAATAAATAAGCCTTTAAAAAAGTATTCTTCGATAAACATATGTATATATTGGCAACGAATTTGCGCACCTGGCTGAACTCTTTTCGACCAATTCTGTCACCTACAGGGTTTGTTTTGGAGCGACCTTATATTTACACATAAATTATTGCTTCATACACCTTAATTTATTTTAACTTAATTTTAAATAATTATTTATACATTTTTAGAATAATACTATAATTTCTTTTTTATATACTGTTTTTGAACCTTTTTTTATTTTGGTTATTTTTGTCTTGTCTGTAAAAACGCTTTTATGATCCTTTGTGTGCAAATAAATGGAAATATGTTTTTATTTAAACAGATTAATGGTTGATTCCTACAAATAGTGAGCTACGTAACCCGACAGTTATTGGTCCATTTGTGTACAATCGTTTGATTTGTACTATAGAATTTGTGAAATTTAACTTTCAATCAGATTTCGTGGTTCATTTTTTGAAGAAACCGACAACTTCAAAATCATGTTTCTAACAATAATTTAATTATACATATTATAAGCAAAAGTACCTTTTGTGTGATTAAAAAATAATGAATTAAAGGGGCTTAAGCTTTGTTTGTACATAATTGTTCTAATGAATTTATTACGTTAAAAATTGTATTGAACATTTTTTAAGAATCATTGAATTGATTTTATTTATTTTAAATAAAAATAGTAAATGTATTGTCCATTATACACATTGAATATAACTTGAAAAGGCCAAGTTTATCATCTAAAGAGTATTATATACAGTCGAGTGATCCTCAGTTACTTGCTTTAAATTGTTCAAGCATAAAGGCAAAACAAACCCAGCAAAATGGCATCTCTTTCATCAGAATTTTGATAATTTTCATGAAAAACAGTTGCAGCTTCCTACTTGACAGTCTCTCATCGAATAAATACATTAAATATATACACTATTCAATTAAATACATCGAAGTCTTGTTTTAGCTGAAATGATATTTTTTTTTTATTTTTCGTTAGATAGTATCGAACGAAAGGTGTTCACAGAGTTCTCTATCTAAAGATATATGGATGTAGTAGAAAGTATCCACCCTTTGTGTTGGAAAACAGGTCGAATATTGCACATCCAGCCACACTCATATTGTGTTTTTTAGTATTTAAAGTCGTTGACATAATGTAAGAGGAGTTAAGCCGACTAAGGGCTCTTTTTAAAGCCGGCTATCGTATTTAATTGAATATGGACGTTAGTAAAGGGTTAGGGGATGAATTATATGGTACTTCAACCCTTATCCTTACTAGGACTATACCATCAAGGCTTTCAGTTACAGCTGTGATCAATTTTGCTTACCTAAGATTTTTCGCAAAATATGTACAGTAAGAAGTAATCACCGATTTTTCTTTCATCGCCAAATTTTTATATCATATTAAAAAATAAATATCCCAGAAAAATAAAAAAATGGGCATTCGGGGCGATGATTTCTATAACCACAAACTCAACGTGATGCCATTTTATTTATTATTTGAAAAATAGAAAGTACTGCTTATGAGGATGATAATTAAAATTGATAAAATTGTGCTCATATTCTACTTTACGATTTATTTCCGTACCTAAATAATTCATATTTATTTATTTATTAACAATGTATAGAAGAATGAACAATATTTCCATAAGTGTGTTTTTTGTATGTTTTCCCATAATATATATGTATATATTAATTATTTTAATTACCAATTGATAGTAATCCGGACTAAAAAAAGTAAGAGACTTATTCTATGAATTTAACATTGTTTCAATTAATAAAGAAATTGTACAACTAAAGAAAAGGTTAAAAAATTGCATATTATATATTATTTGACATAAAAAATTATTCGATATTTTGATATCACATGACATCTTTTCCCAGATCAATAATTTCAAATAACTACGACAAAACTATCTTTAGATTAGGTATTAAAATATTAATAAATCAAATTTTATCATATTGTATCATAAAGTTATATATTATGTAAATGATATTTCTTACATAATATATAACTTTTATACAGAATTTGTATAATAAAAAAAGATAATCTGGCATATATAAATTTTTGCTTGTAATAGCAAAAAACCTTTAAAGTAGTTTAACTCGAAAATGGTCAATTTCGAATTCGTGGTTATGGCACTGTAAGTCTCAAATTATATTTTAATAAATATTTTTAAGTAACATAACGTCAGTTTTGTGAAATCTTGACAGAATTAAAATTTTGTGGTATTTGTAGACCAAATTTCAAACTTTAACGAAGCTCACAATTTATAAAAAATATGATAGATCACAGCAAAAGCTGTAAATATGATTTTTATGTATATCACTAATCAGAGTCGTTATTTCGTCTATCAATGTGTCTGATATTTGAAATTTATTCAATAAAAAAACTATATGATTAAAATAAAATTTCCCTTTTTTCATATATTATAGATAATTTCTTATAGTGGAAATATAAAAGACATGGTGTCGGTCCCCTTTTATAATTGAATCATCATGGTATATTTTTGTGTTCGTGGGGGTGAAAGTGATCCTCCCTTAATATCATTCTACGATTAGCGGGACGGTCTTGTTATGGGGGTGAAGTCCCACGGGATAGTCTGATCCTAGTTTATGTATAAATATCCACTTTTACCATTATTACCATAGGAATGGCGCAATGAATTCTGGACCTTTCCGATGCAATTTAATACCCCGATGTCACCCTCTCACCATTTCTATAAATATGAGGGTTCATTTCAATCAACTGTCCACAATGTACTCTATAAAGGCGAACTACTGCATGTTTTGAATTACAAATAAAGAAAGTAATCTTTTATTATGCGCATATGTTACAAACCACATTAAGGAAAACTACATGATTTTGTATAGAAAGAGCATAGTAACATTTTCACGTACATAATATCGCACCTTTAAAACAACAACGTGTTCTTCTAAAGAGGTAAAAAAAATATCTGTTTTTACCTCTTTTGAAATCGAAAAATATGGTATTTGTTAATATCTCATTCACATAAAAGTACTCTTCTATAAAATCACTATTTTTGAAATAACAAGTTGTCATTTTATTCTGTAGAAAAAATATTTACATTTTAAATTTAACCCACAATATAAGTTTTATGATTACAGTTTGCCGTCATAAGTAGTAAAAATCTTTTATATATAGTTTTACCAATATTTAAAAGATATAGTGATACAAATATAGGACACGCAAACACATATTAATATATTTTATTTAATAATTATATTAAGTCTGACTGTGATATAGTAAAATAAGCCAAATAAAATACAATTTTAAACATACATTAATGTCAAAAGCTAATAAAAATTTGATATAAATAATAGATAAGATCAAACAATGTGGTCATGGGTTCAAATCTCTGCTGATTTGATCGGTTATTACAACTGGGAGATCGGAAATAATATTAATAAAATCCCGATCGATCGTCTTGCTACAGGTTTACTCTGATTTACTGTATTGTAAGGTAAATACTGATTATTAAGTCGGTGATCTGTGTAACTAGTAATAGTTAAGATCACCGACAGACAATGAATTAACACATTGTTTTTTGATAAATATATATAATTTATTTAAAGGTCTGTTTTTTGGAATTTTGTGTAGTTTATTTTTTCGTGAAGAAGTTATGGAATAGGGCAATTTTTAAAGTGGGTTATGGATAAATGTGTTTATTTTTAAGGGGGTGCTGTATTTGAAGTGGAAATTCATGAATGTTTCAGTGAATGAATCAGTGCAAAAATAAAGCTTGTATAAGGATTGACACGGTCTATTTTAAGCTGAAATTTTTTTTTTACCATTTGGGAATGGGACAGAACGTATAGACAATACAGGTTCATGTCCGGTGACAGCATATACTACGAGCCGGATAAACCTGCCAACTCTGTTCCGCAATCTAAATTGAATCGACAAAATTCCAAATCGATGTTTGTTTGTCATTGTTTTGCTTGGAGTTCGTGTATGACAAAAAAGCAATTTTTAGTGCAGGATAAAATGATATTTCCCATGTGCGAGTGCGTTTATAGGCTCACCAAATTGGGCGGCAGGGGCTTAATTGGTGGCTTTTATTATTTGGAACGATGACACGGGAATAGTGGTCGTTATACAGGATGATTGAGCTAAAAAAAATAATAAAAAGTAACCAAAAGTCAACATAGGAAAACCAATCATCTACACCAGAGTATTTCTAGATCGGTGGATAAATCGGTAGTTTTTCCATGGTTAGTTAATATTTATTAGCATAGTAAATTACCGCTTTCTATTGTTAACTTTTTAACCAGTATTCAAATACTGTGATCATGGGTTCAAATATCGTTCATGTAAAAAAATAAAATGACTGGGAGATCGGGAATAATATTAATAAAATCCCGATCGATCGTCTTGAACCGGGTTTACTCTGATTTCCTGTATTTTAAGGTAAATACTGATTATTAAGTCGGTGACCTGTGTAACTAGTAATAGTTAAGATCATCGACAGACAATTATTAACTAGTTGTTGTGTTTAATTAACCAAAATTTGTAAAAACCTTCTAAAAAGCTCTTCAATATTAAATATATATCTCATTTTCCATTTCATCACATGATTTTTATAATTATCATCATCATCAGTGAGTTTTTTTCTTTCAGATATCAATACTGAAATTCTACCTCTCATGTTACCTGTTTTCTTCTTTCATTTAATGGTGAATGTGAAATGGTATCCCAACTTTAGGCAATTTTTAAATTGAAACCATAACCTGTCTAAAACTAGCAGTTAATATTTAATTAAAACCAATGTGTAGTGAATGGAAAAAAATACAGAATATTTCGTTTAATTTCCATCATATTTATATATATAAGGATATTGAATTTAAATAATCCTGGTAAAGGATTTGAACCTGCGATATTCTACTATTAACCCAACGAGACGGATGGTAAAGTACATAGAAGGTTACTTCATATTATTATAAGGATTCTTTATTTTAAATTTAATATTGAATTATTTTTAAGGACATTTTGAATCAGATGTGTATTACGTTTATTATAGTATCAGTATAATAATACCGTCATTTCAATTTAAAAGTAAGATTCAAATCTAGTTTTTAATAAAATTGAGTATATTAGTTGGAAAGTGAGGTGTTTTCGGTTGAAGATTCAGGTTTATCGATTAGAGCGAGCTTAAAGCAGAGAAAAAAAAGCATGCTGGATAAATCGATAGATTTATGGTGCATGTGATAAGGGAACTCTTCAAAACGAAATTTGTAGTAAGGCTTTATATCTGAAAGGGGAGCAAACTTATTTTTTTCTTATGTAAATCTACTGTCTTTGACAAAATCACCTCATTTCACAGCATTTTACCACGGAAAATACCCATGATCTCAATAAATGCGAAGAGTAAATGAAGTTTTTTTAGTAGCATTATTTAAAAGAGCGCGAATGAAATGAATCAAATTAATAATTATTTTTATTCTCAACCCTATTTAGATTATTTGATTAGATTTTATTTGAATGAATATAATCTAAGCATTCGCCAATATTATGATTATAAATTCTTTAAATTTTTGGAATTGAATTCACTGTTTCACATTCACAGTTATTTATTTTTATACATTACTGACATTTTACACTAATGTGGCCAATTTCACGGTTTATTGTGAATATTAAATAATTAATAAAAAATATGTTAGACTATGCAGAAACATTTTTAAACGTGTTTTTTATATTATTCTATTTTATCTTTCACATCAAATAAGAATGAATATTCTCATATTGTCATTCTCATAACATTGTTTTAATTCATACAAAGAAATTGTAATATATTTATATAAAATAGCCGATTATGGTTGAAATAAAATAAAGGTTTAGTAAATATGCATAAAGGATACGCTCTAATATTTTAATTGTCAAAAAAACCAGCTCATTTAATATATTTCCTAATTTGTGAATAAATATTTATTTTTTGTGTAACTGCCCTAAAATTAATATATATATATATATATATATATATATATATATACTCTTCTTATATATATATATATATATAATATATGTACATACTTTAAAGATAATATGGGAAAAATCCATAAAAAAATATGAATTAATATGTAATAACAACCTAACCTAACATCTACAAGGCATGTATTGCCATATATATATATATATATATATATATATATATATATATATACATATATATAGGTTAGGTTGTTATTATATATTAATTCATATTTTTTTATGGATTTTTCACATATTCTCTTTAAAGTATGTACATATATTAAGTCGTATTCCATTAATAATTAATAATCCAAATATTCATGTTAGATACAAGTAAAATATTTATATATTCTGTACATCTGAAGTTTACTTATTGAGAACATTGTATATAATATATATTAAGTTAGGTTTGATGATAAATATATTTTATAAAATAATATGAGTGGCTAGAATAAATTGAAAAAAATGTGTAGCCAAAGTCTCGTCATCGTTGAAGACACAGATGAGGAATTGTAATATTATGAAAATGTCTGCACCGGAATAAGAAAGAAGAAGGAAAGGAAGGAAGGAAAAAAGCTCACACACACAACCTTCTTAAAAATAGGCTGTATTTTATCGAGTCAGTAAATCAAGTTCCGTCGACTGCGGTTACACTTTTTGTGATACGTGTTAGTGTTTTTCCTACTTTTCATATTTTGCCTTGGCCAAGCTTAATGTTGGCTTGTGGCTTTTTTTCCTTGGCGCCGAAATGTGATTATCCAAATGCGCAATTTATTTCCGGACACTCTTTTTAATAAAATGCCACGTTTAACTGCTGACATTTTATGCCAATTTACACCGTGAAAATGCGAATATTAAAGTTGAACACTCACCAATCATCATTTTTTAATAAACCACAATTCAAATTGCAAGGATCATGATGTTTTGTACATATATATATTTTTTTAATGGGATCACACACCCACATTTCTTTATAAAATACGATTATATTATTTTCGACATTTTTATTTAATACATAATAGAATTGCATACCGTAAAATTATTATTATAGGCTTTTTAAAACTGTTTCACAAATTCTTACTTTATACCATTAAATTACCACTGAAATGTCTAAGGGACATTTAAAAAAAAAAATTTCAACATATCTTTTTTAACAAACACATTAGATTTTGTCTGTCTCTACAGTCCTTAATGATTTAAATATATTTGTGTTTCACAATATTTTTGTTTTATTCATATAGTATTTGTTTTTAAATTTTTATTTATTATGTATTATATACATAGGGTTTTTTTATTTTTTACTACAAATTATGTTATGACTTATTAATTATTTTAATTAACAAGTGATTGTACTCAGTATTAAAATAAGTAAATGACTTAGTCTATTAACTTAATATTCTAATAATAGTGATCCATAACATTGTATTGAAATTATATTTAATAAAGAAATTGTATAATAAAAATACTTTATACAACCGTGAATCAAGATTAACAACTTTTGTATGCTGGAGTTTCATTTTTATTTTAGAGATGATGAGTCTTTCATCATAGACTAATAGACAATAATGAATTTTGTGAAATATGTAGTATTTTTTTATTTGATATAATATTGTATATCAAAATGTAAAGTAGTTGGTTATAAGCATCACAAAGATAGTTGCATTGAAAACATTTATTTGTGAAAGTAGTAAATTTTATACTGTTTTAAATTGGATATTTATTTAATTTGAGCTAAATTTACAATAGTTGATAAAATACAGGTTTTCCACACCAAATTCACCCTTGTAAAGTTTCACAAAATTGTTTATCGACCAACCAATAAAACTGAGGATATTTGCTTGAGATATAACTAGATCTTGACAACGATACTATTTTATGTATTTTTTAAATTTTAATTGTAAAATATTTTATCGAAAATTTTTGGCTAATGATAATGGTTGATTCGTGATGGTTAAAACTTAATGGAAACAAAAAAGCTTTAATTATTAACCTAACCTAACCTGTATAAATATTTTGCGGAACTCATTGTTTTAACAGATACTGATTGATATTAATTAAAAATAAATATATGCCTCTTGGGTATGAATTTTTAAAATATTCTATGGTAAACTTACCTCAAAGTAAATAGTACAAATAACATTCTAATTTATTGTGTTGTTATAATTGTTATACGAAATGTTTTAATAATACAAGTGTCGATGCATTGTAGTGTGAAGCAATGACAGGAATGAAGTCTTCAGGATGCCACTGCTGCTGAAATTTCAGGCCTGAGAAACAATGTCAACCATCGTACACCGAATACCACTCTCACATATACTTCGGATTCCAAATATTATAAAATATACTCAGCTTTGTGTGATATTGAGCAATTCAAATATTATATTATTTATTGTATAAATTTTACACACATTTCTAATAGACTACTTCATCAAAATAATCTGTAAGAAATTATAAAAAATAGGTAGAGGTTGTTCTTAAAAATACGCAAGAGTTATGTTATACATTTAAAGAATAGCAAATGGGGGTAAGTGAGTATAAATCACTTAAAAATTATAGGAGGAAATTGTCAGTTATTAAAATAATATGCATGTATCAGTGAAGTGTGAATCCCATTTGGTATTCTATACATAATCTTATACTACATATTTTGTAAATCATTATTTTATGAATGTATTATATTTTTTATGTATCGGTATTGACTGGATGTTATATTAAAGGTATTCTAGAAGGCGTATTTTCTTTTTTTTAATACATATTGTA
>JAGTTH010001060.1:0-14201 GCA_022606485.1 Agraylea sexmaculata
ATAATTTTATTACAGTCTTCGCTCCTGAGCGGAGGGATAAAGGATGTTTTCCTAGTCATCGACTTACACATCTGCCAAAGTGAGTTATTTTGTGTTTTGAGAGACCTTATCTTCTGTTCCCAGGATTCATTTTTATGAATTTTAAATTTATGTTTAATTTCTAAAATTAGCGCATTTATGACAGATTTGAGTTTACAATTTCTTTTCTTTCGCCACTGATTCATTAATCTATTTTTTACATGAATTAAGTCCACAATTTCAGATGGAAGTTTGTTCTTAAAAGTATTGTTAATGGTTTTAACAGGAATATATAAGGCGGCGGCGTTCTTAATAGAATCTGTGAGTGTAGTGATTGCATTGTCAACGTGAAATGTGTTGTTAGTGTCGAATTTAAGTGTAACGTTATTGTTAATATGAGTTTTGTAAGCGTTCCAATTAGCCGTCTCATAACTAAAGAAGGTTTTTGGGTGATTTTGTAATTTCCGCCGATGTTAAATACAATAGGGAGATGATCGGAGGAAAGTGACTGAATTACGTCAACTTCGGTGAGAGAAGGACAACCCTTAACCACTGCAATATCAAGGATGGATGGATATCCTTTGGGTGGGAAATGCGTTGGACTTTCGGGGAAAAGGATACGAAAGTCTTTTTTATCACAATATTCTCTTAGTAAACGGCCATCCTTATTTCCGCGAATACAGTGCCAAAAGTGTTTTTACAATTAAGATCACCAGCAATTATAACATCCTTACCGAGAGACATAATTTTGTGGATATCATCTTGACAAATTTCTATTTTGGGTGGCTTATAAACCGAGGCAATAATGTGAGTTTTATTATTAATAGATACACTAATTGCTATTACTTCAATTGAGTTAGTTTTACGAATTACAACTTTCGAATGACATATAGAGTCTTTCATCACGATTAAAACACCACCGCCTGTTTTGCAAACTCGATCGTTGCGATGTATTACAAAACCTGGTCTTCTCAGAATTATATTTGTATTAAGAAACGTTTCACTTATCAATGCAATGTCAACACTTTCTCTTAACATAAAGTCAATCATTTCGTCAAATTTATTTGAAATTCCCCGGGAATTCCAAGCAACAATCTTAATATTAGAACAGTGACTAACCTTAGACATTATCAAGCGATGCGGCGAGCTCCATGATGAATATATCCTTTCATTCTTTGTCTGACATGTCTTTAGCTTCCGCTGAAGCTCTTGAACCTTCAATACAAGAGTCATCAGGTCTCCTATCGGCATATCAGCGCTAGAGATTGGGGCGGTAATGTTCTTCGCAGTAGATGTGGTGGTGGGACCTTGGGCAATCTGTGCCCATGACAGGTCAGTCACGTGATGAGATGTGGACGGGGAGATGACCTGGGCGGCCATTGGTCCACGAGCAACCTGGGACCAGGAGCGTCCGTTGACGATGTTCGGGGCGGCACTGGTGCACGCTGGGTGGCCGGTCTCGCAGCTGGCAGCTTGGGGGTAGATCTTAATTTGATCTGCTTCTGTCTGTCAGGGCAATCTTTGTAATTTGCAGTGTGGTCCCCTCCGCAATTGCAGCATCTTGCGGGTGAAGTGGCATCCTTTATGCATGTGGAAGTCTGGTGATCGCCGCCACATTTCACGCATTTGAATGCGTTGTTGCAGTTGGATGCTGCATGTCCCCACTGTTGACAACGGAAACATTGCGTGATAGAATTTCTCCCAAGAGAGTATTTTTCAAGTGTCACTCTACAGTGACAGATATTAGTAGTGTTTTTGAAGTCACTCATATTTGTCTCATTGCTGAGATTTATTAAATATAGGGGTGACTTCGTAATGGAGCCATTTTTTCCTTTCATTAGGAACACGTCTATTATTTTAAATCCTTTGTCGCTAAGGTCCTGCTTGATTTCCTCTACAGGAAGCAGAGGCAGGCCTCGTATGACAGATTTTTTAGGTCTGTCACATTCTAATGTAAAGGAGAAAAATTCCTTGTTTAATGATTTCAGGCCCGCTTTAAGGGCTCTGAAATCAGTGATAGTGCTGGTTTGGACTCTGACTTGTCCGTTTGGTTTGTAATGTAGTTGGAATTTATTGATGAATTTCTTGACAATCGTCAAGTTTTCACCGTGCCCTGAAGATTTGAGATATAACGGGGGAGGTTTTTGACATCCTTATCGGATGACAAAATTACCTCCCCCAGCGACTTAAATTGGTTTTGTTTTGGAATGGAAGTAGGAGTAGTAGGTCTTGGACGTTTGATCGGGTTCTTTGGTAAAAGAAACCCATCGATCGTCGTTTGAGCCATTACGTTTACGAGTTAACTAATGAGTATATGTTACTATGATAAGGAGCGATGGTACCTGATAATAATGGTGAAATGGATTTTGGCGGCGTTGCGGCAAGCTCGTTATCAGGAGAGGTCGCAGGGCGGCAGACCGGTTTGGTAGTTGCGACACTTGTGTACTTGACACTTTCGAATTTGCTTAACCATGCAAGGAGCACTTCAATATACGTGTGTACAAGACGGCTGTCTGGACGTAACTGACGAGGACATTAAGTTAAAAATGATCAAAGCAAATATCGCAGATTTGAGTAAAAACATTACACTAAAATGACTAACTTCCCGACTAACCCAATCATTTAAATACCAAATGGACTTCCAAAACGATATCGATATCATTTTTAAAAATAAAATAAAATTTCCAATAATCCACTCAACTCAAATTTGGTTTTACCCAAACAACTTGTTATTTAGTTTTAAGCATTATATTTTGTAACTGTTTTGTTAATATTGCTTTTATTGTTGTTATTATTTATTAATCTTCAAATTTGTAAATGGGTTTTTATTTTTTCCCATTCTTTCTATAATTAAATACTATTACTCATGTCATGTAATTTATATATAAAACATTCAAAACTCATGTAATAGTATATAAAAAAGGATGTATGTTTATTTCAATCTATGAATGATATCATATCAATATATGATTTTCTTGAATGACATCAATAATCTGAAATGTGTGCGTGAATAATATTGAATTTATATCATCACTTATTTTATCAGCGGACTTTGCTGTATTTAATCCAACAAGCGATACAGTCCTTACAGTTTAATAAATTAGCTAAAATCTATTCATATGCGGCAAGTGGTAAAGTTTGGTTATGTGTGTAAAGAGAGGATTGTTGAGTTTGGCTCTTTAGCTAACAATAGACGCGTGAACAAATATACACTGGTGGTCCAAATTTCATTTCCATTACAGCCAGACCAACAAGCATACCTTAATTAAATGCTTAAATTCACATAAAACAAACACACACACAAATCCTACCTCATATTGGGGACAGGGAATACCTCCGATGACGTCACACTTTCGAAGGATAATTATCACTCCGTCTAATTGTCGAGGCTTCTCAATCACATTTATAGTTTGCTTAGAACATTAAAATTAAACTATGAAGTGATAAGTGATAAATTATATCTATAATTGTTTAACGTGTGTGTATGTTATATGTCTGTACAAATCCATCAACCATTATATTACCAGATGGAAGAATAATTATTTTACCACAAGTAATACAAATCTAAAATTAATTTAATATTAAATTAATTTCAAAATAATGTAAGAGATACTTAACACACAACAGTATTTATTGGGAGACTCGCTTTTTAAATATTGTGATGAGTGTTGTCATCATATGAAAACCGTATTAGTTTTGTATAAATTTGAAATTTATAAAAAATAATATTGTTGATATAAATAAATATATATATATATATATATATATATATATATATATCTATATATATTGAAATAAAATATTAGTTATTCTTTGAACGGTTTAGTCATTGGTTTGATTTTGTCCGTTTTATGCAAACCATTCTAATGTGTTCATAAAGAAATTCAACTGAATCTTGATCATCATCAATTTATGCAATAAGATGCCCATTTTAATATACATATAAATAACCATCTTAATGTAATAAAAAAAATACAATAAATTTAGGGAGGACTCTATAAAGAAAAACAATTTGAAATTGTGACATCTATTATTAGTAATTTTTTTGTATGAATAATATACGAGAGTACGCTCATGTTTTATTATAATTTAATCGCTCCCGGGCGTAGCGTTTCACTTTTGGGATATTCTATTAGGTTTATGATGTTATTGGTGGTTTATAAAATAAGGTAGATGGTATATTTCGTTAGATAAAAAGCAAAATTTGTATCGGATTGGTGTATGTATTGGCATTAATAGTGAATCGTCTTGGAAATATGGTCAATCGAAATACGAGACAGATTCACATCACGTACAACATTCCCGTCTTTGGCCCGAACAGCTTCAAAGAAAACGGGGCTCTAATCGACCTGTAGCGATACAAAAACTGCAAAAATTATATTATATATAAGAGAAATAAAGACCTCCATGCTTGAGATATTTTTAGAAAAATAACCGCACATTACGACGATAAATATTTTATTATGTAATCTGAGCGTGCACGACTATCGCATAGCAAATAAGTCACTTTTTAAATTCAATTTAGTATCCCAATTGTTTATTGTTATTGTTGTTTATCTAAGATTATTAAATATATATCATTAAAATTTTAAATAAATTGACACAATGTTAAGTATTTCAACCAATGCAATTTAATTGTGTAAATCTTTGAATTTCATTCATTTCAATACCAAACCTTATTAATATAAGTTTTTTAAATGATTGATTCTATTAATTAGAGGATTAATCTCAAATTGAATATTTATTGTCTCAAATTATTATTTAATATTAAAACTGACTGACTGTTAATATAACATCTCTACTAATATTTTTTCGGGATTTTAATAATACATTTAAATACTCCGTATTTAAATTTTCATAGCACTAGCTTTATGGATAATTGGTTTTACTGAGAATAACAAACATGAAATAAAATTTTGATAAAACCCGTATAAATGAACCAAACCAAACAATTAATAATTCTTAATTTTCTCATTATATCATTTAAAATACAGAGATTATTTGATACGTTGAGCACCGCTTTCAGCATAAAGAACAAACGAGTGCCAAAAATGCTTCCCTGTTGCTGTCGACGTGCGTAAATTATTTAAGTCATTTTTAAACAAAAAGGTTATTATACGATAAGGATTGTAATTAAGTTGAGCAGAGGTTACCAACAAAAGGGTTCACGTAATTAAGCCATGAACCAACGTCATTTTTTCAGCGTCATTTGAGATAACGGCTCGTTGCTGAAATTTGCATCTCCTGAAACAAATGTTTCCTAATGCTCTAATTTAACTGGTTAATTTGTTTTTGATGCCCATTTCAACAAGACTCTTTAAACATGTTTACATTCAAGAAAACATTCTTTAAAATGTATGTGAATAAGTGTTAAAATAAATGAACCGAACACTATTTAACTTTAAATGATTCTTATGCAAAGTATCCGCGGAATAGACAATTTTCTATTTAATTTATTTTTACAGTTGAATAACTTATAAATGCTGCTTGGAAGAGAAGTACAGTTATGCTGTGTCCTTTTTGGAGACATTTACGAATGTTTGTGACACTTGTTTGATAACTCTGACATCTCTCTATATACAAATATAAATACACTTTATATAATTCAACAAACTTACAGTATAATAATTATAATAAATTTAAATTTAATTCATCTTCACGCGTAAATTTATTACAAATATAATATATTTCGGATGAAAGGATTTCAAAACTAATTTTAACAACTCAAAGTACATGTTTTTGAGCAATGAATTGAAATACTTTGTGTAAAAGCTATAAGGACTCAAGACTAGTTTCAGCGTTAAACAGCCAACTTATATTATTTATCGGTTCTAAAATATTCACACACTTTGATTAACTGCACGATTAAATTATTTGAAATTAATATTAAAATATTGTTGTTTTGTCTTTATATCCTTTGTTATATTATTTGAATGAGTCTGAGTACTTTTAACTACAAACGAGCAGTCATCTTCAAAATCATTTGAAATTAAATTAAAACAATATTCTTCATTTCTATGTGCATAACGTAATAGCCAGTCGAAAACAACATATGTTTTTCATACCATTTATAATTTATTTCCACACATTTTTTCATAAATCTAAAATACCCTCTTATAATTGAATACAATTTTTCCTCGATTATTATTTGAATGAGTCTGAGTACCTTCAACTACAAACGAGTAGTCATGTTCAGAGAATACAAAGACTTTAAATACTTCAATTATAAGACTAGTTCTCATATTCCAAGAATTGAGTAAACTTTCTAATATATTTATTTAATTAATTACGCCTCGAGGAGCTTTTTTTGAGAGGGTTTTTTTAGACACAACAATGTGTTAATTGTCTATGGTGATGTTAACTATTACTAGTTACACAGGTCACCGACTTAATAATCAGTATTTACCTTACAATACAGGAAATCAGAGTTAATCGGAATCAAGACGATCGATCGGGATTGTATTAGTCGTAATAAGCGAATAAATCAATTTAAAAATGTTTGACTTGAGTGGAATTTGAACCCATGACCACAGTATTTGTAGCCATTTGAGCTTTTACGCTGTTAAATTAGCTATGAATTATATTTTGCACAGCCAAATTTAACAAAAAAGTAAAATATTGCTGAGCTGTTTTTATTTGAAATAGTTTATTTTATTTAATGATCAGATAGAGAATGTATACTTTAGTGTGGATGTTTGATTCATTTAAAATGTGTGCGGCTTTTCGTTTATAAAATGTCGTCAAAGCATTTTGGGATGAAAATGATATCAAGTTTGACTGCGGCCAGATTAACCCAAACCCGGGGCGAAAAGTCGATTCATTGTTCGTCCATCTCTGGGTTTTCCCCGAAGGCTCTATTGCGGCTTTCCCTGCTATATGTATACATATAAATACATACAAATAGTCCATTTAAATTTGCATTTAAAAGAGACAAGCCTGAAAGAATAGTCTCCCTTAAGAGCCGAGCTGGCCGCATTACAGACACTGGCTATTTCGCAGACATCGAGCTTTCTCTCACTTTAGTTTCCTAAGCTTCCAGGCCTTAAATCTAAAATCCCAAAGCCCTTGCTCGATTTAAATGTTGTTTTATTACATCCTTATTATACGTACATTCAGTTGTATACGCATTAAACAAATAACCAATATAATTTTATGTGATAATGGCGATTTAACGAAGGCTTTATGCAACACTGCATATAATAAAAATAAATATAATAATAAACAATTCGTGAAATTAAATAACTATTTATTATTCATAATTATCGGTTAAAATTATCCAAAAAATGTTTGACTTGCTTTATATATTTTTACCGCTTAAACATGACTTAAAACAATACAATTGTCTAATAAACGTAATAGATTTATCTTAAAATAAACGATATGAAGGAATTTAATTCATAACATTTATTTCACAAAATTTATAGGAGGAAGTATTTATATAGTCAATAAATCATGGGTATCTTTATCTTCAAACATATAGCTACGTTTTATTGCTTTTTTTAATACGCGATATTATATATTTAAAATGAGTTTATCTCTTATATATTTATTTCTATATTACAATTTCTTACAAGTTTTTACAAACAATACATCTTTGGAAACAGACATAGGTGTACATAGTATATAAATCTTTTTACCTATAACTAACATGAGAATGTTTTATTTAAATTTGACATGAATAATAGTAATAAATTATAGAAAGAATGGGGAAGAAATAAAAACCCATTTACAAATATGAAGAGTTTTAAATAATAACAACAATAAAATATATATTAACAAAACAATTACAAAATATAATGCTTAAAATTTAAATAACAGTTCGTTTGGGTAAAACCAAATTTGAGTTGAGTGGATTATAAGAAATTTACATTTTATTTTTAAAAATGATATCGATAAAAAAAATCATTTTTGGAAGTCCATTGGTAAAATGAACTTACGTTTCCTCGAGGCATATTTGGTTTTATTTACATGTCTTATGATTGGGTTAGTCGGGAAGTTGGTCATTTTAGATATATTTATGTGGTGATATTATATTGCTTAGATTATCCTGTTTTTGTAAACTGATAAAGTTGGAAAGTATTTGCCATTTAATGAGTCTTTTAAAGTCGAGCAAGAGTTGTTAACAGTGATCGTAAAACTTTTAACAACTAGAAGCTCATTAAAAACGCAACTTGTGAAGACGTCATGTTCTAGAATACTTCACCTCGCAGGTAAACCACAATGTATCGATACTCAATTGTGATACTGCTCAATTTAAGGAAATAATATTAATTCATATAACTACACCTGTTCATTAAAAAGTTTATTCATGTACTGAAGCGTCGCCATCTTCAAAAGTGGCACCTAATTAAATCTCAGGATGTTTCAAAGTTTATTAAATTTATCTTTTTTTTCGCCTTGCACTCTTTGACTGTCGGAATACTTAAATATTACACTCTAATGTGCCTTTTCTGTATGCGAAAGAAATATTTATTTTTTTGCTGGAGAGAAAAATTGAAGTGAGCATAAAAAAGACGACAAACACTACTAAGAAAGAGTCAAAAGTAAAATCAACTCGTGAAGTTTGCTAAACATTCGACTCGTTAACGAATCCGAGACGTCGCTAATGAGGACTGCTCCATTTTATTCCCATATAATTAATTACGACACTAAAAAATTCGCACTAAAATTATTTATTACATTTAGACTCTTACATTTAGTGTAATTTTATTTCATGGATTTTTATTTGTCATATAAATTTATAAAATGTTAACTAAACCGACCCATACCAAATTATTGATATCTACGACATTCAACTTGCATCTTATCCATATAATATTTAATTTACAATAACAACTGAAATGAATTGAAATAAAATAATACAAGCAGCGTTAAAAAAGATCGCTTAATACCACTGGGAGATCGGGAATAATATTAATAATATCCCGATCGATCGTCTTGATCCAGGTCTACTCTGATTTCCTAGATTGTAAGGTAAATACTGATTACTAAGTCGTTGACCTGTGTAACTAGTAATAGTAAAAATGACCGATAGACAATTCATTAACATGTTTTCGTGTATAAAAAACAAAATTTGTTATTAAATAATAAAACAATATTATAAAGGTAATCCGTGCCGTGAACTTTTTAATTTTTTTCGATATAAAAGCCAGGAATGGTATTTCCACAAAAAAAAATTTGGTTTAAAAAATGAATTATTCTCAGCGCCCAAATTGAGCATCTGATTGGTGGATTAGTATCCAATCAGTGAACTAAATCGAAGCGGTCCTAATTCAAAATCAATTAAATAAACTGACAAATGATCGTGTTTTATAGGCTTCACCGCAAAATATATATTATGTGTGTGTGCTTGAGCAATAGTCCTTTCCACCTAAATATTCTGACTAATTGGAGAAGTGTCCGTGTTAATATGGTGAATAGTCTGGTTTTAGTTGTATAAGGGTCTGGTCAAGTAACATTAGGCTTTACAAAAAGCTTCAGTGGCCATAAAACAAGGCTCACCAATTTTCAGTTTCACCCTTTCTCTCGTCTACACCGCTAACATATGACCCTCTCCAATTGCTGAAACACATTCTCCAAATTAATTAAATGGCATGTCTTCTTCACAATTTTGTATATTAAATTATTTTTATTTAATCCAACCATAATAACCAATCCTCGGCCAAGAGGGTGAGATTAAAGGTTGGCAATTGCTCACAATTTTAAGGAGCTGCGCTGTCAACGTTTTTATTATATGGCTTCATTGTTTAATAAAATGTATTATTCAATTGGAATTCTTGGATATTAATGAAATAATCCTTAAACATGAAATTCACATTCAACTATATAGTTTATCCGATGAATATATTAATTGATGTATATAATTAATAATAAATTAATATTATAAAGGTAATCGTTGCAGAGCTCGAATACGTCAAAGCACTTAATCACACCCACTTGGAATAAGTCTGATCATAACTTATCTACGCATATAATTATTTTAATCCCCATTATGTATATATGTTTTCACAGTCTAAAATATTTTTTTATAATATGGAGTGAAATTTCATATTTATTTATAAAAAATAAAGTTATCATTGACTATTCTTTAATTTGATTTTAGGCACAATTAATGAAGTATTAATTTACTTTAATACAAAACTGTTAGCAAATTAAACAGATTGATTAAGTTTGTATTATTACAGATTTTTATCAATGAAGTAGACATTTGCTTGAAAAATTGGTAACAAATAATGAAAGGACTAAACTAACTAAAGTTTCAGTTAAATATTCAATTTTGATGTTTTAGTCTAATATACATATTCACTCTTAAATTCAATTCAAATAATGTAATTTTTTCAGACATGTGTACATATTCACCAATCCTAAAACTTTTCACGTATTCACAACTTACAAATTTTCCAGTCACAGTCGACAAAATCTCATCAATCAAAATTGCTCCGAGTGGGTTTCTCAAACCGTTCCATAAATATGTAAATGGCTGTGATATTTGTAGGTGGTATTAATATCAAAGTGAAAGTAGCAAGTTAGTATTGGTACAAAAACAAGTTGGTTTAACTAAATGCCCTCTACAAATTGGTCTGAACCTGTAACTGACGACTGAATTGCCCTCTACGCTGACCTCTCAAAGGCTCTATTTCATATTCTCCAACCCTAATTTGTACACTCCTACAAATGACACTTTAAAACCAAATTATTAATTTTAATATTCAAATTAATATTGATAAATCATACTCTCATAACAAGCATAACAATTTTTTTTTTTTTTTTTTTATTTATATTTTTGAGTACCCTGTCTAAAGACATCTTACTCGTCGTCTGTTGTCACATTGTCTTGAGGGTTGGTTGTCCAGTGACGACTCAATCCCGGCGTTGTGTTTAGGTTATAAGTGTTCAAGTGTTCATACTTGTTTATCAAGTAAACACCATTGTCAGTCCTTGAATCTTGCTGGCAAGTCAAGTTGTCTGTATTTTTGTAGACGTCTTGCGTAGTCTACGGTCAATAAGTCCCTCGCTAGTACGTTCGGGTGACTTTTTAATCTACTTTGGTACGTTTCGCTGGATTTTTTCAATTCTTCGCGTACTGTCATTGTTTTAGAGTCCTGTAATAGGACCCAGTTGGGTACATACCATGGAGCATTTAAGATTGCTCTCAGGGTCTTGTTTTGTAACCTGTCGATACTGCTGATATGAGTATCCTTAGCTGTCCCCCACAGTTGACATCCATATGTCCAAATGGGTTTGATTATTGCTTTATACAACAGCAATAAGTGTGAGTTGGGAATGTCTGCCAATCAACCAGTACATTTGTCTTTTTTTATGTTCCATTTGAAGTCTCTTTGTCTTAATGTGTTTTTGCCATGTTAGGCTTCTGTCAAGGTGTATACCGAGGTATTTAGCCGAGTCTTCTTGTGGAATATTTTTCCCACCAATTTTCACTGGTGGACATGTCTGCATAACAATTTAATAAATATATATGCGGTTTAAAGGTAGTAAATATTATAGGCTTAATAGTAGTATATTGGCATTGGGGGCTCGTAAAAAAAACAATGTGGTTGTGTTTGACCAGCCCTTAGAGAAGGGTTCTCAACTCCCTTAAGTCTACACCTACGCCCTTGGCTCTTTTATTTATATAAATACGGTTATCTCAAAATTTTACTCTCGAATTGTATGTAAAGCAATCCATATAATTGTTTGAATAATATTTCGTTGATCTATGTTGAAGAAGTCCTTCGTCCCTTTCAAGAGTTCTTTACGGGATATCTCGATAATACTTAAATAAAACCTGACACTTATTATCACTTTTTTTATAAATAAATCTTTAAAAAATTGGTTAAATAATTTACATCATGATAAGACATCGTTCCAGTCAGTAAATCTGTTGGTTTAAGATATTTTAATGTCTTAGCCTAAGGTCGGCGTATAAATTTAACACATTTAGTCGAGTATGGGTAACAAAAATAGAGGCATAATCCGTTGGCAGGAACAAGTGGGACATTAGCATAGAACAAAGGTGTCCTGAACTGGAATAATTCATGGTGCAGTGGAGAACTGGTCTTAAGACCGGACCTAGGATTTCGCTAACGAGCCTCAAATTACCTCACAAAGGCTGCGATTAGATTTATACAATCCCATCCAAGTTGAGGGGCTTTCAAGTCTCTTATGTTTGTGAAGGTCTAACCCTCACCAAGACCACAAGTCTTATATTTTTGAGCCACACATATAATTTGATCAGCAATAAATAATATATGAAATATTTGAGTTGATATGGTTTATAGAACTATTTATTTAATTTAAAACTTCATAGAAACTAAGCTTATTGTTTCTTTTATTTGAATAACTTGCGTCATATTCTAAATATACCGTATGTACTTAGAGGTCAAAATCGATTTCGTGATATGACATAACCTGCCAATTATTCATGATTTTGACCAATAAAAAGTGTTGACGAATTTTTTTACTTTGACTTCATGCTAAGATCTCGTGGTATGCAATAATACACATTTTAACATAAATAATAATATTTTTAAAATGCGATGCGATTTATATTAATATTTATTTATATACGCCCCGAAGGACATTTTTAGGATTTTTTCAATTTTTGTTTTTTGAGATACAAGAACGTGTTATTATTTTTTCCTAAACTATTACTAGTTAAATAGATCACCGACTTTTCGAATTTTTTTAAATACAGTAAATCAGAGTAAACCTGGATCAAGACGATCGATCGGGATTGGGAGTCGTATTATCTATCAGTTTTTTTTACTCGACTCGACGGATTTGAACCAATGACCACAGTATTTATAATTAAATTACACATTTTTCGTAATAAAAATGATAAAAGCATTATTCACAATAATTTTTTAGTAGTAGTCTTTTAATATTCTTTTTCATATAATGTTGTGTATTAATCAATTCTAAATTGTCTTTTCAGGTAAGTCCGATCATTTCACCCCTCATCAAATTAATTGGCAAGTGAGTATTGAACGGTGATTAATGTAAGATGCAGTAAAGACACTAAACTCTCATCGATAGATTGATAAACTAATATGTAACGATGATTGACGAGTTTGTAGGATAATTTGCATAGGGAGATATTATGTGACTGAAGAAGTTGGTCCCATGAGCTAGACTATATTAATATTACTATATGTATTTAGTAATATATTATATATAGATAGAGTGGTAGTAGTATGGTGTCATCCATCAAGGATCATAATTGTGACGAATGACATCCACCATGACGCTGATGAGCATATCACCTGAGTAAACTTACTCAAGATCCTCTCATCTTACTCCATCATAACACCTTTGAGGTACCAACAAAATGAGCTGATTATTTAATATTTAAATATGTATAGTACAATATATTTAAAACATACTTTATTTCATTCAGTATTCTGTATTTGCGATGAAATAAAAAAAACGTTTATCAATAGTGATGTCTCTCGGTTTCTATTTACTTATTTATGCCACTCGATACTATCCCGACAAAGTGGATAATCCGACTATACAAATAGTCAAAGAGCTCCAATTCACAATATACTGAATATATTTATTTGAACACTCGTCGCTAAAAGAATCTAACCTAAAAACACATCAACAAAAATAACCATTAAAAATATTTAATCGTATACAGGATGGACTTGAATTAACTGTGAATATTTTGGGGGGCGGTACGGTAAAATATATTTAATTCTTTGTGCTCTTAAGTCTTTATGGAACTGAGCCACATATTCAAAATAAATAGTCCTTAATATGTATGAAGTGTGGTACTGCTTCATCGAAAATTCGTTTATCGTCCGGATGTTTACGAAATGTATGAAACGTCAAAAAATGTTGATTTTCAATTATTATTATACTTTTAGGTGGGGCTTTATCGAAATAGTAAAGTAGTCCTATTTGACCAACAACGAATGTAGATTCATCTATTATCTATAACACATTTCATGTCTCTGTCGATAGAAGGTTAGGTTAATAATTAAACCGAGTGACACGTGACAGGCAGTGTTACCAGATGGAATATGTGGATCAGTTCCATAAAGACTTTTTTTTCATAAAGAGCACACAGTTTTTTTTTGCACTTACGATATTATATGCTGGAGCAGTTAATATATTAGTAATTTAATTAAAAATATTGACAGTGCCTTTTGAAACGAGTTTATTTTTATAACAATATTTTT
>JAGTTH010001063.1:0-116646 GCA_022606485.1 Agraylea sexmaculata
ACTGACGAAGAGAGGAAAGTATTCCGATTATCCATGGAGCTTATTGCCGGCACTTTAGTAGCACTTATCATGCCGGTACACACCAGGATATCAGCCGAGATACTTCCTTATCCAGCTCTTCCTGCAGGTATATCCATCTGGCTACATTATTAATATATTTTACTTTAAATCATATGTAAAAAAAAAAATGCACATGGGCGCCCACAAAAAAAATTCTAGGGGTAAGCAAAATAATGTATGGTGGAATTTTTAATTTTTCTAGGGAATGGGGGCAAAATAATATACCACTACATTTTCTCAATTAATCAATCCGGAGTTGCAAAATAATGTATTCCAGTTTTTTGTGTTTGAAAAGGGGGATAAATAATATACCATGACTATTTTGTCTATTTATTGTCAATTAATCCAGGGGGGGGCAAAATATCACAATATTTTTCAGCGTTCCCCATTTACAAATCATGTATGAAGCGATTCGGAAGTTAACAAGCTGAATGAAACATTAAAAATTATAATACACACCAAATAATATCAATTAAACCAGTTGTATTATTTTATATAATGATTGAACTATTCTTTTTGCTGGTTTACCGTTACTGCCGATAATAATTCACACAACTAGATGTATAAATATCAAGATGGCAGACCATGCAAACGAGCCTGAGTGTTGCCTCCGCCATCTTAATATATATCATCCAATTGCCTTCTAATATCAGTTATAGTTTTATTTAATCCGTTGTTAATTTTCAATTACAGTGAAAATATTATTGGAATGGGTGAAACTTCATCCGGAAGTGTTGAAAGAGCAATCGTTCATTTCAAGGCCTCAATTATGGCCGGGACTCTGCACGCTGCTCAACCGATTGCAAGAATCCATCGAAGACTTCTCCGGAATCGATTGTAAGTGTGTTGTTAAATTGTGCGGGGAGAAGTGTTTTATTTCAATTATTTTCAGATCCATCTTATCCGCTGCCGGAGGACGAAGAACTGCAAGGATTCCTTCCGATCGACGGATCGTTCTCGAAATTGAAATATTCAAACAGCGCGCAGTCGTCGTTGTTTAAAACAATACCGCCGATAAATGAAGTACTGAGCGCAAAGTCCTCTTCGAAGTACGACGAAGATCCCACGAAAAAGCGGAAATCGAACCGCGGCATTCCCGAGCGGATCGTGAAGAAAGGCAAAGACTTTTCAGACAGACTCCGAGCATTTAGAATGATCCAACTCGGATCTTCTCTAATCGAATGCGGCACCGAACACATGACATCAAGGTTTCTATTCAATATTTAACAAACATTAAATATCACAAATTAAATCATACAATTGCAGCATCGTAGACGGAGTTATTAAATTCAGCCCGGTGCAAAATACAATCGAGGTGGAATTCCTCAAAGCTGTGGAGAAACTATCATTGCTCCGAGAGAAGAAACTCGAAGAAACACAAGAGTTGAAACTGAAATCGATCAACGAATGCGAAGGTTAGTCGATAATTCATAAAAAATCCAAACAATTTTAATTAAATAATTTAAATGCATTTAGAAAATGTCGATGTGGAGATTAAAACTGATTCGGTGATGGAAATTGAAACTGTCGAAACGTCCGAAATAAAACCCACGGGTATTTTAAAGCCTCAAGGATCTTTAGAGAAGGCAAGATGTGAGACAGCGCTTTTGAGAGTCGGCAGAATAGAAAGTGTTTCTCCGGATCAATTAAAAACGACTAATTTGATTGAAAAAGAGGTAAGAAGCCGTCGATTATTAATCATAAAACCGTGGATTTATATAATTATTTTAAGGATACCGAAAGCGGATCTTCGACGGTATCGCAAGAAGGCGCAGTTTGTACAGACGTCGGCTCACTTCTAGACCCACCGATGCCCAAAGAGTTGGAGACGAACTTGAAGAAGGAAGGTAAAAAGCAGCGGACGAACGTGGCTTTGCAATCCATCGTAAAGAAACACGAAGAAACCAGCAAACAAGTATGAAATTTAACATTTGTATAAATAATTCAAACTAATTTTTAAATATCATTTTAGGTGAAATTCCTCACGCCCGCGTCTACTCCGGAGTCGGTCGGTGAATTCAGTCAAAGATCACCGCCGAGTTTCACATCGGGTGTGACAATTTTCGATGATAAGAAAATAATCCAACCTAAAGTGCTCAAGTCTCTCGTCTCTTCGAGAAAAACTGGCGGTATTCTATCGTTGAAGGATAAATCAGGATATCCGCACCTGGTGAAGACAGACACGGGCGAGGATGTTAAGAATAAACCAGCCGAGGCGAAAATACCGCCAAAGGTTCAAGAACCGAAACTGATAAAGCCTCAAACAAGCCCGAAGGTGAAAGATGAGCATATTGTTAAAGATAATGTAATGAGGAATACCTACGGCGCTTGGAGCGATGCTCAGAATAATCCACGGAATCCTCAAGAAAGGCCGTTTTCATACTTCACGTCTCCTGATAATCGGAATCCTGGGATTACACTCCCCGTTGTCAATCCTAAAGAAATTGATATCCGATCAGCAGCTCTTCAAAAGCAAAGAAGCGTCGATAATCCAGTCGGGGATAAATACCCTTATGAACAACCGTATTCAGGGCCGTGGTATTCTTACGGAGGTCCTCCGAGACCGAATCTACCGCCGAGGCTTGCCAATTTGTATAAGAACAAAAATATGGAGAGCGAATCTATGAACTACAATTACAACCAACCCGCTTCAGGGAGTCAAAATCAATGGAATCCTCAGATGCAAGGATGGTGGCCGAATCAGGACAACAACCACTATCAAAACTACAACCAGGAAGGATCTCAAGCGCCGCCATATTATTATAACCCTAAAAGAGTCGATGTTTCAAAGCCTCCTCCGCCGAGTGGTCCGCCTCCGATGATGTATCCTCAATTCTCAAACAAACCGAATTTCTCAGATCCTTACGGTTACAAACCGCAAGGCTACGATCATTTCCCGATGAAAGATTCGCGCTTCCCAACGGAGAAGAGCGATCAGAATCCGACGCTCAATGCTCAATTACCAGAATTTGTACCGAAGAATCTCGACCAGCGACACGACATGTCTTCAGGAAATTCAAACTACATGGTACAATCAATCAATACAATATTATAATATGTTATTTTTAATCGTATAATTCCCACGCAGCCTTTCACGGAGCCTTACTCGTTATTCAGCGGAGGTGCGACTGATTCGTGGAATTCAAATCCAGTAATGCCGAACATTCCCGGCGGATTCATCCCACAACAAGTAATTATTTATTAATTCTTATCTATGAATATATTACTTAATTTATTTTTATTTCAGTCTCTATGGTCGGGACCCGGACCTTCACCTTTAGAACGGCTTCTGGAGCAACAAAAGCAGCATTACAAATAAAATCGACCAATGTGTATGGAATTTAATGTATAGAAATTTGTAATAATGTTAATAAAAATCGTTTTTTATTATATAAAATATGTTTCTAATGCTTCAGAGCAATGCCATCTATGAAAGGAATTCAGTAGCGCAGTTCCATACAACAACTGTCAAAATTATTTTTGATAGAATAATCTATTGACTTTTTTTATCCATATTAGGTCACACCGCAAATGCAAACGCTACAGTAAAATTACTTACCAAATAGTGACGGGATTTGATTTGGACATTGGGTGATTAAAACACATGTTTAGATTTTGCAGTAATAACTATAGTTAATTCTTCAATCTGTATGTACCGTTTGGACCATAAACTGCAGGTAAATAATCAACGAGTGATTTGAGGCAAGCTAACTCTTTCCTCTTTGAATAAACTCGAGTAATAACCTTGAACCTCCTGTAGTAAAACACAACCCTCATGACTTTGGCATAATACTCTGTAAAGTTGATCGAGAAGGATTTGGTGCCCTGAAAATAATAACCAGAGAGTATACACTCGCAGTTAAATGTGTGTTTAAGTTACCTTGATTATATTGCAGTTATGTATTGGGAGGATCTGCTTAGTCATATCATAAAGCACAGTTATATCGCACAAATTCTTATAATCCATCCTGAATGCGTATTTATAATCGCCTTTGTCGAAAACGTAGAACTTTACGGCCATCTATGCAATACAATTTAAACTTATTACAACTAAAACTATACGAGAGGGTTCGATACCACCGGTATTAGAAGGCCAGACAAGTGGACGATACATATCAAGATGGTAGACCAAGTAGACGATTCTGAGTGAGACAATTACGCAGACGCAGACTTAAAACTACACATTTATTTTATTTTATATAACTTACTGGACTTATATTATTATTACTATTCACCCTAATCATCTCAAAATGCACACATTTATTTTTTCTTGGGGTGAATAGAGACACTTTTATATAATGGATGTATGTTTGTTTCGATAGTATGCTCTTGTTTGTAGAGCAAATGTCAAATAGACGCACAGAGGCGAGATTATTCACAAAAGGCCATGAACATTGTTGAGACTAACAGACAAGTGGATAATAAACATCAAGAAGGCGGACCAAGTGGATGAGGCAACGCTAAATATCTCACTCAGACTCGTCTGTTTGGTCCACCATCTTGATATTTTTATATCCAGTTGTTTGGCAGTTTTTTACCGCTGAGTACTTCTTTAACATGTTTAAAATACTATTGTGTTTTAATAATTATAAATGCACAAGAGCCGCCACCAAAGTATTGTGACAACCACTCTCAGGGGTCACTAGAAATGTATTGAGTGAGGGAGACACACTTATGCCTTTATCGAATAGGAGAGAAGAGTGCAACAATACACGGGTTTACAAGAATTATTTATATCCAATGTTTATATCTATGATTTAACTACTGTATTTACGAAGAAAAATACTAAAACCATTATTACTACAGACGGATGAGCGACAGTTTCAGAGCAAGTTTAATTTAACATGAACATGAGAGTGTGAACAGGGGTTTAGTTTCCTTACCCGAGTATTGGTGCTGGTTTGAAAGAGTTCCACATTTCCGCTAACTATTGTGTCATTGCGTGAGTTATACGAAATGCTCACATTATATTTAACATACTTTTCTGCCTGTGGTTTGTGACAATCGGTATAATTGAACAGCCTTAAGAATACAGGCCCCTAAAATATTATTCGTTAGTATCAAATTAATTAAAATACTGCAAACTCACCAATTGAGATTCTTTGGGAGTGTCTGCGATTAGTAAAGGAACCACCAGACACAATATAAATATCAGCCGCATCGTGATTGAATGAAAGCTTTATTCGGGGTTAATTTTATTTTAATGATTGCATACTTTGTTCGGCGATGACTGATGTTATAATTACTTAATGTACAATCATTAGTCACTTATTAGAGATAAAAATCCATATTAAAAAAACGTTTACGATCAAAATTATAAATAACGTACAGTATTGCTTCATACACTGGAAAAAATAATGTTCAAATTATGATTAGGAGCAAATTATTATTTAAATAAAATCAATAGTGGGTACACAATAACTGTATAATATATTTATGATATTATTTTAGAAAAGCTGTTCGTAGAGATAATTGAAAAGAGAAAGACCGCAACCACCGATAAGAAGGCCAACCAACTGTTATGTATAAATTAAGATGGCAGCCTGAATGAGGCAACACCAATGTTATTGAATCTTCATACGTTAAGTTAAAGTACGAATCACTTTGAATTACTACATATAAAAGGCCATAGTGTATGTATACTGCGTTTGTATTGTGAGCTCTCTTATTTGGCGTTAAAGTACGAACTGAATCACTTTGAATTACTACATATAAAAGGCCATAGTGTATGTATACTGTGTTTGTATTATGAGCTCTCTTATTTGGCGTTAAAGTACGAACTGAATGACTTTGAATTACTACATATAAAAGGCCATAGTGTATGTATACTGTGTTTTACTGTGTATCAAACCTTATGGCCGTAGTAACAGAGAGTTTAGCCAACCTTTGTCAGAAGTCACACTATTTATAAAACTATGTACACATTGTGGTTTACTTTTTTTAACAGGGATTTGATTTGGACATTTGGTAATTAAAACACATATTCAAATTTGCAGTAATAACTATAGTTAATTCTTCAATCTATATGTACCGTTTGGCCCATAAACTGCTGGTAGATAATCAATAAATAAACTGAAGCAAGTTGTCTCTTTCCTCTTTGAATAAACTCGAGTAATACTCTTGAACCTCCTGTAGTAAAACACAACCCTCATAACTTTGGCATAATACTCTGTAAAGTTGATCGAGAAGGATTTGGTGCCCTGAAAATAATAACCAGAGAGTATACACTCGCAGTTAAATGTGTGTTTAAGTTACCTTGATTATATTGCAGTTATGTATTGGGAGGATCTGCTTAGTCATATCATAAAGCACAGTTATATCGCACAAATTCTTATAATCCATCCTGAATGCATATTTATAATCGCCTTTGTCGAAAACGTAGAACTTTATGACCATCTATGACACATTTGCAAAATACTTTAACTAAAACTGTACGAGAGAGTTCGAAACCGTCGGTATTAGAAGGCCAGACAAGTGGATGATACATATCAAAATTCCGTACCAAGCAGATGAGCTTGACAGAGGCAACACTAGTTGTCTCAATAATATTTTGATATTTATAAATCTAGTTGTCTGGCATTCTTATCTTTCTAATGTAATAAGAGCAATGAACTTTTATCTATAGAACCGCCATGCATTTATTCCTGCATACTTTCAACCGTGGCCGGTCACTAATACATATTCTAATTATTGTGCGGGCACTTAAAGTGACAGATAGCGACAGAAGCAGCGCCTCTATCGGCTAATCAACGAACACCGATCCATGTAGTGCGTGCGATGCTTATACGAATAGAGCTGGTGTACATCAATACTACCAAGCTTTATTCGTATACGCACCGAAACTATATCAGCTCTAGCACGACTCTTAAACATAACTACTGTCTTTACTGTAGCGCCATCTGGACAGCGCAGATATGTATTTATGCACTTCCAGCTGGCCGCTTCCAGTTGCCGCGAACAGCTGCCATCCCTTCGTCCGTCTGTCTTCGAACGTCCTTCCACTTGTCACTTGTGTCACGTGCCTCGGACGGGGAGCATGCCTTTGTCTGGCGCTCTTCCTGTGTATATATAACCTTCAATAAATACTGGCCAGTCTCTCATCTTTCATTTCAACACTCACTCCTGCACTCATACATCGGACCCACAATCATGGGGGCAACTACCCGTTCCCCATATTACTAAGAAAAATACAGCAAATGTATTTTTTGTATTGGAATTGTGTATCGGTTCTTAAAAATGAAGTTGTCGTAATGTGAACAGGGGTTTAGTTTCCTTACCCGAGTATTGGTGCTGGTTTGTAAGACTTCCACATTTCCGCTAACTATTGTGTCATTGCGTGAGTTATACGAAATGCTCACATTATATTTAACAAACTCTTCTGCTTGTGGTTTGTGACAATCGGTATAATTGAACAGCCGTACGAATACAGGCCCCTAAAATATAAATCGTTAGTATCAAATTAATTAAAATACTGCAAACTCACCAATTGGGATCCTTTGGGAGTGTCTGCGATTAGTAAAGAAACCACCAGACACAATATAAATATCAGCCGCATTGTGATTGAATGAATGCTTAATTCGGTGTTAATTTTATTTTAATGATTACATATTTTGTTCGGCAATGACTGATGTTATAATTACTTAATGTACAATCATTAGTCACTTATTAGATATAATAATCCATATTAAAAAACGTTTACGATCAAAATCGTGTATTTAATTGAACTTCAAATATTATGAAGGCTTTTGTATGTGAATTTAAAACGGGTCAATAATAATGAAATAATTTATTAAGGCAGTTTGAGAATCTTCGCTTATTATTTTTAATATTATGTTTACTCTTATTTCAAAACACTGATTATTAAGTCAGCGGCCTGTGTAACTAGTAAAAGTTAAGATAACCGACAGACAATTAATTAACACGTTGTTGTGTATAAAAAAAGCTCCCCGGGGCGTAAAATAAATAAATAACCTACCAAGCTCTAGTCTATTCGTACACAAACGATCACTAACTGCGTTGGTGTTTTTGCAATTTGATTTATTATTCGATACAGTGAATAATGTAACATATTATTTATGGATATATATTTTTTGAGGTTATGTGCATTGACACGCACATTTTTCACGCGGGAAATGACCAAATAATTATTAAAAATTAAAAAGTTTAACTTGCAGACTCGTCTATTTATTAAGTTGTCGATGGATTTCATGTAATATGCTAATCCTTCCTTTAAAATATCTTAAGATCAATTAAAAACGTAAAAAACATTTTGTTTTAAAGATCTTGCGAGCAGTGCCACCTGTGAAAGGAATGCGGTAGCGCAGTTCCATACAACAACTGTCAAATTATCCATTTATAACCATAAATGTACAGACTTTTTTGTAAAATCAATAAAATCACCTACCAAATAGTGACGGGATATGATTTGGACATTGGGTAATTAAAACACATATTTAAATTTGCAGTAATTGTTATAGTTAATTCTTAAATCTATATGTACCGTTTGGTCCATAAACTGCTGGTAAATAATCAACAAATGAACTGAAGCAAGCTAACTCTTTCCTTTTTGAATAAATACGAGTAATAACTTTGAATCTCTTGTAGAAAAACAACAACCTCACATTGGCGTAATACTCTGTTAAGTTGACCGAGAAGGATTTGGTGCCCTGAAAATAATAACCAGATAGTATAAACTCGCAGTTAAATGTGTGTTTAAGCTAACCTTGATTATGTTACAGCCTTGCACGGGAGCCATCTGCTTAGTCATATCATAAACCGCAGCTATATCGCACAAATTCTTATAATCCACCCTGAAGACATATTTATAATAACCTTTCTCCAAAAGATAGAACTTTGTACACGTCTACAATAAAATCATAATTCATATACAACCAGAACCACCGTTAAAGAAGGCCAGACAACTGCATGTATACATAAATAAGCGCGCCAAGTCTGACTGAGGTAACACTTTAATTGATTACATCATGCCAGACAACTGGATGTATAAATATCAAGATAGCAAACCAAGCAGACGAGTCTGAATGAGACAATTAGGCCCGCGACGCGCCAAATGCGTTTCTTCGTGGTGTTATATCTAAATCTCGTCATATCCACTCCATTCCAGTTTCGTTTAGATTCGCCTGTATGCAAATTCTCTTGAATGCTTCGGATACACACATCAGAACCGCTCTGCTATAGCTTTAACACGATGTTTATTACATGTAAAAAGTCGAGTAACACCAATTGTATCACTCAGACTCGTCTACTTGGACCGCTAGCTTGATATTTATATATCCGCTTATCTGGCATTCTAATGTAACAAGAGCAATGAACTTTTATCTACAGAACCGTCATGCATCTATTCCCGCATACTTTTAATCGTGGCCGGTCAGTGAGCCGTTAGAAGCAGCGCCTCTGTCGATTAACCGATGAACACCGATTGGTGTAGTGCGTGCGATGCTTATACGAATAGAGCTGATGTACGGCAATGCTACCAAGCTCTATTCGTATACGCACCAATACTATCAGCTCTATCACGACTCACTAAAAAACTACCATTATGCAATATATTGGTACTTAGAAATGCAGTAGTCGTAATGTGAAGGGGGTTTATTCAAAATATAATAATAGTGTAATGAGAGTGTGTGCGTGCGATGCGTGTGCGTGTACATCAATGCCACCAAGCTCTATTCGTATACACACCAATGCCATCAGCTCTATCACGACTCACTAAAAAACTACCATTATACAATATATTGGTACTTAGAAATGCAATTGCCGCAGTGTGAAGGGGGTTTATTCAAAATATAATAATAGTGTAATGAGAGTGTGTGCGTGCGGTGCGTGTGCGTGTACACAAATACTACCAATCTCTATTGGTATACGCACCAATACCATCAGCTCTATTACGACTCACTAAAAAACTACCATTATACAATATATTGGTACTTAGAAATGCAATTGCCGCAGTGTGAAGGGGGTTTATTCAAAATATAATAATAGTGTAATGAGAGTGTGTGCGTGCGGTGCGTGTGCGTGTACACAAATACTACCAATCTCTATTGGTATACGCACCAATACCATCAGCTCTATTACGACTCACTAAAAAACTACCATTACACAATATATTGATACTTAGAAATGCAATTGCCGTAGTGTGAAGGGGGTTTATTCAAAATATAATAATAGTGTAATGAGAGTGTGTGCGTGCGGTGCGTGTGCGTGTACACAAATACTACCAATCTCTATTGGTATACGCACCAATACCATCAGCTCTATTACGACTCACTAAAAAACTACCATTACACAATATATTGATACTTAGAAATGCAATTGCCGTAGTGTGAAGGGGGTTTATTCAAAATATAATAATAGTGTAATGAGACTGTGTGCGTGCGATGCGTGTGCGTGTATATCAATGCCACCAAGCTCTATTCGTATACGCACCAATACTATCAGCTCTATCACCACTCACTAAAAAACTACCATTACACTATATATTGATACTTAGAAATGCAGTAGTCGTAATGTGAAGGGGGCTTATTCAAAATATAATAATAGTGTAATGGGAGTGTGTGCGTGCGGTGCGTGTGCGTGTACATTAATGTCACCAAGCTCTATTCGTATACACACCAATACAATCAGCTCTATCACGACTCACTAACACAATATATTGATACTTAGAAATGCAGTAGTCTTAATGTGAAGGGGGTTTATTCAAAATATAATAATAGTGTAATGAGACTGTGTGCGTGCGATGCGTGTGCGTGTATATCAATGCCACCAAGCTCTATTCGTATACGCACCAATACTATCAGCTCTATCACGACTCACTAACACAATATATTGGTACTTTGAAATGCAGTTGTCGTAGTGCGTGCGGCGCGTATAAGAATAGATCTGTTGTACACAAATACTACCAAGCTCTATTCGTATACACACCAATACTGTCAGCTCTAGCACGACTCATTAGTGTCCTTACCCAGCCACTGTTACTAGTTTGCAAGATTTCCACATCGCCGCTAATTATAGTATCATTGCGCGAGTTATACGAAATGCTCACATTATATTTAACAAACTCTTCTGCTTGTGGTTTGTGACAATCGGTATAATTTGACAGCCGAACCAACACGGGGCCCTAAAATACAAATATTTAATATTAAACCGATCAACATTCCGCAAGCCTACCATCTGAGGTTCCGCGGGAGTGTCTGCGATTAGTGAGGGAACCAGAAGACACAATATAAACATCATCTGCATTGCGCTCGAATGAACTAAATTAACTGCGAGATTCAAGCGTTCAAGTTGATGTGATTTTAATTACTATAAATTTCATTCATCAATAACTAATGTTGTAATTATTTAATGTACGGTCATTAGTCATTAAAAAAATGCTATATTTAAAACCCAAATATTGTGCATATGCGACTAATTGAGACCAACACTTTATAATAATAAAAAAAAACCTTCTCGTCTCAAAAGCAAGTACTTAAAAACTAACAAATGGAATTAAAGGGAGAGGAAAATAACGCACAAAAAATATGAAAATGAAAACGCACAATTTTAAAACATTTTATTTTATATTCCAATTAAATAAATAAAAAGCAGTACAAAATAAATGGTATTTTTAACTAAGTACACACTCTTTTTTTTCAACAACAAAACAACGTTATAAAGCCACACTGCATAGTCTGATTGGTTGAAGAGAGTTACGGAAATACGCAGAATTAAGAAGTAAAGAGCATAAAGAATAAAAAACAACGAATATCGAGTTGATTCGTGGAAAACTTGGAGAGTAGAATTGTGGCAAAAGCCAAGCAGTAGTAAAACGGAGACATTGGATTAAATCCATTGAGGATATTAATCAGCATAATGGGAAATCTGAAGAAATGTGACAGACAAACACTTTAGAATCAGTTAAATAGAAAAGATGTATTTTAAAAGTACTGATGGTGTTCACAGCCTGTATTAAACTTGGGTCTTGTTGACCATATTGTGGTACAAAAAAAGGTTAGAAAAATTGTAGGAGTGTATGTATAATGTAAGTCCATCTATAATGGGAATTATAGTGCACGTCGCACACTGGCTTCTCGAGAGGATAACGGATTATAGAGCAGAGGATGGATTATAATGCCATCCTTACATGGGATTCTATCAAGTATTAGATGTCAAGTGAACCTTTTATTAAAAGTTGCAACGTTGCAACAACGCGTTGTCGCGAGCGAGCAACTGCAGTTCGCTGTCGCGGGGGTCAGGGGTAACCGCCCGCGACATTGGAGTGTCGCTGATACCCTCATCGCGGGTATCGAGCGATTTATACATAAACAGAGAAACGCCCACCGATCGATCGCATCGCTCCAGGGCCAAAACTCGAATTATATAATCATTGCTAATAGTCTGCAATAATTTTAATAATTAATCGTTTAGATTTCGAAATCTCCCGTTGGAAGATCACAAAGAAACAGAAACTATAATGCGTCAGTTCAGTGGGGGAGATAAAAAGCAACTACATTAACGCAACATGCGCCTCGCTGCCATTCGAATTAGATAATCATTGCAAGTGGTCTGCAACAATTTTAATAATTAATCGTTTAGATTTCGAAATCTTCCGTTGGAAGATCACAGTTCAGTGGGGAAATAAAATGCAACTACATTAACGCAACATGCGTTTAACTACCGTTCGGAGTGGATAATCACACCGATGGTGTTTAAGACCTGTATTATTCCGTGGAATATGAAAAGACACTATTTTCTTTATAAAGAGTGTGGCCGTTCAGTGAGAATATAAAAGCCATTAGATTAACGCGACATGCGCGACACACGGAGTAGACGCTCTAGGATGAAGAGGAAGACATTGAACATGACACTCTCGCACCTCGAGCCAATATGGGATTCTACCAAGTATTAGACGTCAACTGAACCTATATTCCAATAGCTAAAATCGAACGCATCGATTGTTAAGTGCTCACAATAACACTGTCCAAGTGGAGTTTCATTCACTCAAAACTCAACATGCTTCATCTGGAGCTACTGAATCATCCAGGGCTAAAGACTAGCGCAACTTGCGCATCATTGCCATTCGAAGAAGATAATCATTGCAGGTCGTTCATGGCCTGCAATAATTTTAATAATTAATCGTCTAGCTTTCGAAATCTTCCCTTGGAAGATCACAAAAGATAACAGATATTATAATGCTACAGATTAACGCAACATGCGTCTATAGTTAGACGGAGAGGATAATCACCTGATGGTGTTTAAGACCTGTATTATTCAATGGAATATGAAAAGGCACAATTTCTTATATAAAGTTGTAAGCGTTTAGAGTCATTTAAAAGAATTAAAAAATAATGTCATATAACGACAAATCCGGATATTATAAAAACGCAAACACAAATAATCATTCAAAATTAAATGGCTAGCGGTTTAGTTACTTTAAAGTATGTACTTTATAAATGATGGTGTCTAAAGAAAATCAGAAAAGAAAGTGGGAAAGAATGTAGAACTAAGAGCTCTTTTGAAATCAGAACAAAAGAACGCCTAGCTTTAAAAAAGTAGTATAAAATATAATTTGCTAATATAAGAGAAAAATATCCACATAAAAAAGAGTGTGTACGTTGATCATTTTACAATAAGAGAAGGTTGTGGACAACAACTTTAACAAATAATGCATTTAATACTAAAATACAATACCAAGAGTAGAGAGTAACTTGCATTTCAATTGAATTTTCAATTAAATTAACTCCCTATATGGAGCGCTGTCCATATACTAAAGTATTTTTAAATAATTATATGTATCTCGACTTCATACAACAATAAAAATGCATAAAGCTTCAAAAATTTGACAAATAATTAAATAATAATCTGACCGGAGTACTCCTTGTTAGTCGGTGTGATCATCGCTGCAGTTTACTTCCTGCATTGCCGGAACAAATCTTATTATAAAACATAAAATGAAAATAAGATATCAGCCATCTGTAACAATACAACAATTAACATTAATATTAACACAAAATCTATCTAATTTATTAAATTTTAATAATTTACCTTTTCCTTTTCATGCAGTATTCTTGATCGACTACTATGTTTCTTACAAAGCCGTTGCAACTCTACGTTTAAACTCACTTAAAAGTATGAGAAAAAGAGGAATTGTTCAGTATAAAATATATCAGCCATCTGTAACAATATAACAATTAATATTAACACGCAATCCATACAAGAATTTAATTTATTAAAAAAAAAATACATGAATATATTGAAGAACCCAATATTAGTTTTGATGATTTACCTTTTCCGATGCAGTATTCTTGACCGACTACTATATTTCTTGCATAGTATGTGAAAAATAGGAATTGTGTCATAAAACATTGTTCGATATAAAACATTATCAACCATCTGTAACAATACAACAATTAATATTAACAATAATCCACACAAGAATTTAATTTTTAATAAATTAATAAAGAAATCTATATAAATTTTTATTGATTTACCTTTTCCAATACAGTATTCTTGATAGACTACTTTATTTCTTGCAAAGCCGTTACAACTCTTCTTATAAACTGACTTAAAATATGAGAAAAATAGGAATTGTTCGATATAAAATATATCAGCCATCTGTAACAATACAACAATTAATATTGACACAGAATTTAATTTGTTAAAAAAAAATACATGAAGAACTTGATATAATTGTTAATGATTTACCTTTTCCGATGAAGAATTCGACAGATTTGCTTTATTTCTTAGCTTGGATTATCGTTTAACTCAACGTCAACTCGCTAAGAGCACCAGCTAACTAATGAGCAAGTGATGCTCACGCTAATTTTATATAATAATTATTGTAACAATTATAACAAATAAATCGTTGTTCATAAGCCAAAAGTCACTAACTACAATTTTTTTCACAATCGTCCCAAGACACAGCAAAAACCCAAATGTATATCTTTTAGTATGAAAACATTGTATATTTTTGTCTGAAATGGACAAGGGCTATGTTTTTAATTAGAATCTGAATTTTTGAATTTGTAAATATGAAAAAAAAATCTTTTTTTAGATCATAAAAATTGTAAGTAATGAATTTTGCCTTCACAACGATGAAATGTTAAATTATTATTGTGACAAATGAATGCTGTGATTTTTTCAAATATGGAACAAAACTCACGTGTCAATAAAGATAATAAATACATTTATTTACCAGTAATTAACCATCCTTTTTTTAATGAAATCATAGCCTGGTTTTATTAAAATAAATTTGTTTTATTGTATTATTGAATGAAAGTCTAGAAATAAAGATTTTTATACAACATATTCCGCAAGAGCAAATGTCTAAATTAAAACACAAACAGAGGGAACTAACACACCGCAAATGGCTGTGATTTGTAATATTGTAACGCAATATGATATAGTATTAGTGTGACCGATCATGGCAGTCAGTGAGTATTTTTGACTGCCGTGTCAAAATTTTGATATTTGCCCTACAAAATACTTACTTTTTTTATAATCTCATCAAATGATGAAATTCTCACCATATTATAATAATTTTTAGGTTGGGTGTCAATAATGAAATACTGATAATTAAGATTAGGTATATATTTATATAATATAGATTAGGTATATATTTTATTTCCAATGTGTTCTTCTTGCTCGGTTGTAACAAGAGGTATATTTATTTGTGATCATGTATAAATTATTTCTTAATTGGTAACGGTTCAGTTGTTAAATAAAATAATATGGGCACATACAATCGATTGGCACCGATACAAAAAAAAACACATTTTTTTTATTTATGGCTTACAATATAGGCACTTTCTAATAAACATAAGCATTATTTGATACATATAATATACATTTTGGGTTAAAAACACATACTAATAGGGAAGGAAACGTTCACTAATCACAGAATGTGTAAAAGAGTCTTCAATGTAATGTTTGTATAAAAAAAATTGATAAATATTACAGTCTTATAAATTACGTTAAGAATTGAGGAGCGTTTCGCTCGAATACTGTCGAGGGTTCATCAGTCGTCGGATAAGAACATGAGGTTTTGTTTCTCCGTCCGGAAGTCATATTGGTATTCTTGATCGAGGCTCGACATTGTCTTCTTCTTTATCACCGGCATTTCACACTGAAAATTAAATTATTTTTAATAAGAGTCGTGAAAATGTCGAGTTTGAAAATATTATTACCTCGAAAGATGACACGAAATTGTCCAATTTTGAGCTGAGTGAGAACGGAATGCCTTCAAGTCCGCTCCATCCGCTTAGAGTGCTGTAAGTTGTCGTCGGAGGTGCTGGTCTTCCGGGCGGTACACCTTTCTTGGGTACGGTCGGTGCTCCGGGAATTTGAGGAGCCGGTCTAGATGGCTGAAGGTTATAGAAAGGACTCAGGGTTTCGTAATCGTGAGGAGAATCATCAGGAACCTAAATTATAAAAAAACACTCATTAAGAATTTTTTCCTTTTAAATTAAATGTTCATGCTTTTCTCATGTAAAAAGACGCTTTTTTAATTTTTTACCACCTATAGTACTGTATGTATAAATATCAAGATAGTGGACCAAGTAGACAAATCTGAGTGAGATAATTCCGCAGATGCAGAATTAAAACTATACATTTTTTTAAATCATTAATTTTTGTTTACAGTTTCTCCTGGACTTGAGAATATTTGCTTTTTCTACTACTGTCTCTACTCACCCTAATCGACTGTAAAAGGTATTAAAGCACATTTTAAATTTTTTTGGGGTGAATAGACATGTTTTTTATTATGAATGTGTGTTTGTTTCGATTTTATACTCTTGTTTGAAGAGCAAATGTCAAATGGCAAGATTATTTACAAAAGGCCGTGATTGAACACACCAGATTTGAGACTAACAGACAAGTGGATGATAAACATCAAGATGGCGGACAAAGCAGATGAGGCAACACTATCATCATCTTGATATTTATACATCCAGTTGTATGGCCTTCCAAAATCGGTGGTGTCAGACTAATACCAATTACTCTTAATAATAAATATTTTGTCCCTGTTCACCCCAATCAATTAAAGAATGTAAAAATCATACATTTTAATATTTTTGGGGTGAATAGAGACAAGTTATTATATTTGTTTCGGTTTTTGTTTGAATTAATTAATTTCATACATTCTTTCCAGGCGACGGACTCCTCGTCTCTTGCAGATTTAATTTATTCAATTCGGCCACGATTGCCGAAGTCCTCGGGGGTATTTTAGGGGCTCGGTTCAGCCTGAAATTAACACATCAATCAAACATTTAAAATTCATTGATAATATATTTGAAAAAAATTACTTCTTTAAAGCGTCCGGGGTATTTTGACCGTTGATCGTGATATTTTCATAATTGGCATCGCCATTTTTACCAATCTCGAGCGATCTCCGAGCCAATATAACGTGTGATATTGGCGAAGGTACGTGAACGGGAGACGGCCCGTTGGATCCACCGGCCACTTTATAACAGAGTACAACTCCGTTCATTTCACTGAAATCAATCGAAACATTATTATTATAAAAAGGAATATGTGTGGTATTTTGATATGATTCTTACCCAGCGTACTGGAATCCGTCCGGAGCCTTCTTCAGCTTTGAGCACAGTATTATATCGGTGAGGGGCGGGGCTCCGGTCGGTGGAGGGACGGTGAGGATGAAGCACAGCTGCTTCTTCTTCCAAGCCCGTTGCTCTGTGTCCGAAGTTAGTTTCATCGAAGTGTAGCCGGGAGGTGGTGGATCGTTTGTGCTTATGATTTTAATACCCGATACTATTCTACCTGGCATTCCTGTAATCATATACCAAAAAAAATATTAATTTCATATGTTTGTAGAGCAAATGTCAAACTTCAGGTATGCATGTCTTTTATTGAACTTAAAATAATTAAATATAAGGAATGGTACATTAAATATTAACACAACCACACCTTCATTAATGCTTCATTCATACCGCCTGATTTTAATTTGTATTATTATAAGCATACGTCATAGAATTCATGAAACAACAATAGTACGTAAACAAGAACATTAACATAACCTGAGACATTATGACAACATAGTGTTTACAATTAGTTGTTGATGCAAATACGGTCAGTGACCTTAGGCGTTATGACAACATACTTGTTGTTGTTATTCTATAATGCCATCATATATTCACTTATTATAATAACCGAAGATTTACAAACTGTCATAATAAAATATTTTATTATTATTAAATCTTAGGCCCCTTTTAGTATATATTTTTAATGATCGTATTGGAATTACATATTCGCCTTTACTTTTGTTCACATTTATTAAATTCCAAAAAAATATATATTGTATGTCTCTATTCACCCCCAATCGACTGTGGAATGTAATAAGCACATTTTTTTAAACTGCTTGGAGTGAATAGAGACAATTTTTATCATTTTGTTTATATGTATACACAGAGGCGAGATTATTCATCATATAATAAGAAACATTGTGTATATGCGACTAATTGAGACTAACACGAATTACTATTAATAATAATTTAAATAAAAAAATACTTATGGTGTCTCTATTCACCCCGATCAACTGTATAATATAAAAACACACTTATAAAATATTTTTAGGGTGAACAAAGACATATTTTTATAGTAAATGTCAAACTATAAATATCCACATAAGCGAAATTATTCAGTAAAGGTCGTGATTGTTTACACCAGAATAAGAATTATTGTGCATATGCGACTAATTGAGACTAATATATAAAAAAAAATACTTATGATGTCTCTATTCACCCCAATCGACTGTGGAATATAAAAAACACACTTTTGAAATATTTTTAGGATGAAAAGAGAATTTTTTTTAAAGTAAATATCAAACTATAAATATCCACATAAGCGAAATTATTCGGTAAAGGTCGTGATTGTTTACACCAGAATAAGAAATATTGTGCATATGCGACTAATTGAGACTAATATATATTAAAAAAAATACTTATGATGTCTCTATTCACCCCAATCGACTGTGGAATATAGAAAACTCACTTTTTAAATATTTTTAGGGTGAATAGAGACATATTTTTATAGTAAATGTCAAACTATAAATATCCACAAACGCTAGATTATTCACAAATGGTCGTGATTGTTCACACCAGAATAAGAATTATTGTGCATATGCGACTAATTGAGACTAATATATAAAAAAAAATACTTATGATGTCTCTATTCACCCCAATCGACTGTGGAATATAGAAAACTCACTTTTTAAATATTTTTAGGGTGAATAGAGACATATTTTTATAGTAAATGTCAAACTATAAATATCCACAAACGCTAGATTATTCACCAATGGTCGTGATTGTTCACACCAGAAAAAGAAATATTGTGCATATGCGACTAATTGAGACTAATATATATAAAAAAAATACTTATGATGTCTCTATTCACCCCAATCGACTTAAGCATGTAAAAAACACACCTTTTAAATATTTTTATAGTAAATGTCAAACTATAAATATCCACAAACGCGAGATTATTCAGTAAAAATCCTGATTGTTTACACCAGAATAAGAAACATTGTATATATGCGACTAATTGAGACCAACACGATTTCCTCTTAATAATATTTTAAATAAAAAAATATTTATGTCTCTATTCACCCCAAATGACTGTGGAATATAAAAAACACACTTTTTAAATATTTTTATGGTGAATAGAGACATATTTTTATAGTAAATATATACAAACGCTAGATTATTCCCCAATGGTCGTGATTGTTCACACCAGAATAAGAATTATTGTGCATATGCGACTAATTGAGACTAACACGAATTACTCTTAATAATAATTTAAATAATGAATTCGCTTTAGCACGTGTTTTATAAAAATAGGCATTTTAATTCCGTTTAAAATTCGAATTTCGAACAACGTGAACGAACAAAAAACGAGCGTTCAAGGAAACGAATAATTATCATTGAAAATACACGAAGCGGAAAACTATTTTTTTTATATTGGAATAAGAAATAAGAAACGAATAAAACATGTGAGTTGATAGAAAAATACACCCCGTAGACATTCAATGACCTTCAGGTCGACGACCTTTTAATAATCAATCCCGCATTCGTCTTAATATTAATTAAAATTATATTATTCCTTTGTCTCCCTCTCGGGACAATGGCCTTTTAATAAGAAATATTAAAAATAAATAATAATAATCCCCCTTCTATACTATTATATATTTCGTAATATTGTATTCGATCTATTGTTGGTTTTTATAATATTAAAATAAAATCAATCTGCCTTTAAAAATATTACTACGATACATTCCTCACTATTTTATATGATTTATAATAATTTATATTAAATTCCAAATATATTGAAAACACAAAAATAAATAATAATAATCTCCCTTCTATACTATTATATATTTTGTACAATTATATTTGTTATAATATTAAAATAAAATCGCCCTCTCTTTGAAAATCATATGACTATACATACTTTACTCACTATTTTATCTTATTTATAATAAATTTTATAAAATTCCGCATACATTAAATATACAAAAATATATAATAATAATCCCTCTTCTATACTATTATATATTTTGTATTATTTTATTTCGATTTACAATTGATTTTTTGTAATAAAAATGCTCTCTCTTCAAAATTGATGCAACGATACTTCACACACTATTTAATCTTATTTATAATAAATTATATAAAATTCCGCATTTATTGAATATTAAAAATAAATTGTAATAATCCCCCTTCTATACTATTATATATTTTGTATTATTTTATTGGATCTATCGTTGTTTTTTTGGAATAATAAAATTGCTCTCCCTTCAAAAATTCTTACAATTTTATTTTATTTATAATAAATTATATAAAATTCCGCATTTATTTGATATTAAATATAAATTGTAATATTCCTTCTTCTTATTATATATTTTGTAATATTATATTCGATCTATTGTTGGTTTTTATAATATTAAAATAAAATCAATCTCCCTTTAAAAATAATACTACGATACTGTTATAACTATTTTATATGAATTATATGATAAATTATTTAAAATTCCGCATTTATTTGATATTGAAAACTAATTATAGTAATCCCTTTTTTATACTATTATATATTTTGTATTATTTTATTAGATCTATTGTTGCTTTTTATAATAATTAAATTACTCTTCCTTCAAAAACAATACATCCTACGATACTTTACTGACTATTTTATTTTATTTATAATAAATTTTATAAAAATTCCGCATTTATTTGATATTGAAAAATAATTTTAATAATCTCCTTTTTATACTATTATATATTTTGTAATATTTTACCTGATCTATCGTTCTTTTTAAATAATAAAATTGCTCTTCCTTCAAAAATAATACGACTATACATTCCTCACTATTTTATATGATTTATAATTAATTTTATGAAATTCTGCATTTATTAAATACACAAAAATATATTATTATAATTCCTATTCTATACTAATATATATTTTGCATTATTTTATTCGATTTACTCTTCAAAATTAATGCAAAGATACTTCACTCACTATTTTATCTTATTTATAATAAATGATATAAAATTCAGCATTTATTGAATATACAAACATATATTATAAGAATCCCCCTTCTATACTATTAAATATTTTGTAAAATTATATTTGATACATTATTGTTTTTTTTTAATAATATTAAAATAAAATCGCCCTCCCTTCAAAAATATTACGACTATACTTTTCTTACAATTTTATTTAATTTATATTGAATATTATAAAAACTCGCATTTATTAAATATACAAAAATAAATTACAAATGCATAGTAATCCTTCATTTATACTAATAGTTATTTTGTATTATTTTATTCGATTTACCACTGATTTTTTGTAAAATAAAAATAAAATTGCTCTAATTAACCAAAACTATTTTATTTAATTTATACAAAATTTTATAAAATTCGGCATTTATTGAATACTAGGGTAATTTTAATTGAAATTTTCAATTTGTTAATGTTTTTTTATGTTCTGCCTGGTTTTTTAATAGGACGTTTATCTTTGAGTTTTGATTTCATTTTTGCTTTAAAGTGTTTTATCAATCAAAATATTCTTTTGATTTTTAAAAATTGATTATATAATAAATAAATATTTATGCATGATCAAATTATATAAATATCTATAAAAATGTGAAATTTATTTAATATTTTAAATGGGAAATTTTCTATTTTGAGCTTTTAAACGTAGTTTTATTAAAACTTAAACATAATTTTTTTTATTTTTTTTATTATAACTTAAAAATAAAATGTTTAACGGTTTTTTGGAAAAAGCGAAGAATAAAATAATATTAAAAGTAGAACCGTATATATATATATTTTCACTGCATCATTATACTGAGGTACTGTAAATGATGCATTCCCTTTTTTATTGTGGAAGGTTCCCCGAATAGGTATATTATAACCACTCAAATTTACTATATATCTTTATACTATTTTCAAAGTTAAAAAGGGCTTACAATATTATTTAAAAACGTATAATAGATTAGGTTGTCTTTTTGCGCGAATTCAATCTTGTGGAGCTAGTCATTATTATTATTAAACACATGTATTACGTGTCAGACGGGGTGAAATTCAAATGCAAGAAGATGTTGGTCCACCTGTGATGATGATGATGATGATGATGATGATGATGATGATGATGATGATGATGTTGGAGCTTCAGTTGATGACGAATAAACAAAATAACAGGAGCGGAGTATAAGACGTTAATAACAACGCGAATGACGCGGCTGTCAGCATCTGTATTGTTGCCAGTGCAAGGAATGCCATGCATTTCATATAATATAGCGACTCTGTATATATTATATGTATAATTATTAAATATCTCTAAAATATTATTTTGAAATTAATTAAATAATATTATCATTAAAATACCCGTTTCGAGATTTTAGATATGTATTAAGTATGATTAAATATTTAAATTGAATTATTTATACCCCTGGCAACACCTAGCAACACCTAGCTGTCATAATGGGATTTCGATTGACCATTATTTATAAAATTTTACAGATTACGATTAACTACCTTCTATTGACAGAGACATGAAACGTGTTATAGATAATGGATGAATCTACATTAGTTGACGGTCAAATAGGACCATTTTACTATTTCGAAAAAGCCCCATTTTATAGTTTAAACAATCATTGAAAATGAACATTTTTTGAAGTTTCATATATTAAGATTAATACTGACAGCAAACATATTTCAAACGAAAGTATACGATATCTCGAAGGTATTCGATACATATTAAGGACTACTTTCGCATATCTTCAATAATCAACAAATTTAAATGCAGTCTCACTACCAAATATTCTATTCCATTTTGAATATATGGCTCAGTTCCATAAAGACTTAGAGCACACGGAATTTTAATGCTTGTACCCTGATATATTAAGGACTATTTTTCTGTATATAGCGACTCTGTATACATACGCTGAGGATATTTGAAAGATTGACCCGTACAGACAGACAGACAGACAGACAGACAGACATATAAAATACACACAGTTAGACAATTATATATATTATATAGCAATGTATGTTTCTTCCTAGTGTTACTAGTAGTGAACAAAAGACGGCATCCATATTTCAAACAGGCGTGCAGGTGTATTTATAGGCAACATCCGTTTGAAGTTGGACAGGTAGCAAATTGTTAAACTCATATATTTATGTATTTATATAGTTAAACTCATCAAGCTATATTTAATAACTTGACAATCCCAGATGTCTGTCGAAAGAAGCCGTTAAATAATATTGCCTAATAGATACTACAGCTAATTGTTTCCCAGGGTAAGGATGCAGCAATGTGATGGTATTTGATGGTGTTTCAATTACCTCGTATTGTGCAACATAGGAAAGCTAGCCAAAGTGTATTTGCTTGTTTATTTACGTGTGTGTCACCCGTTGTCATTTCACAGAATCTCATTACACAATTCAAATATGATATACGCCACAGCATAAGCACATAAATCGAAGATGACCCCATCGTGAACCTGACTCACTCTTATAACAGAACCACTACTATAATATGTGAGAAGCAAAGTGATTTGCTCCAACCATCATTACTCAATTCATTCAATACCCTCTCGCAGACCTTTATATCAGGTCAACACTAACCATCATTTGGTCAACGACACTTCAAATGCTCGATCACAAATTCAAATTGTTGCAATTTAAGCGTTCCATCAATTTTTTACGGCGACAAATGGCCCATATGTATTCAATGCTAAAAGGACATTTAAGATGACTACTTATTAAATCAACAACCCTCAATCTTAAACAATAATGAAAATACCATGACAATTCCAAAACTTGCGTTGCCTGAATTTATATCTTTCTTAAGTAATGGATTCCCAGGGATTGGTCCCTGTAAACTTTCATCGTAAATACGTTAGTAGAGTTACTTAGCTATACTTATGATTGGTTTTTTGTTAGTTAATGCCTCGTCTGAGACTCGGGCGAGACACTAATTAACAAAAAACCGATGAAAAGTACAGCAAAGTAACTCTATTACCGTCTTTGCGGTGTACTTTTAGGGCGACGCACGACTAGGAATGGGTTTCCTAGAATTGCAGCGTTTAGTTGCTCTGCTCTACTGTTGGTTAGTTTTTGGTTAGTTAATGCCTCGTCTGAGCTAGTAGATGCCTCGCCCGAGGCTTAGATTATATACAATCATTAGGTATTAGTATAATTTAACAACTCTACTACCATTTCTACGATGTGAGTTTGCGACACCCGTGGTGCAGGAGGAAACCGTAATTTAGGATAACTTTTATCTTGCGCATCAATTGGATGACATTTGAGTTTTTGAGGAGAAATTGTTGATTAATCAGAATAATCTTATTTTGTATTATTCAAAATGCTCCGAGCGAGAAGATATCGATAAAATGTGTGAAGCACAAGAGCAGATCGTCCGTTTGGTGAGTGAAAGTCCAAGTCGAGCTCGCACAAATCTTGATTTTACACGTGTAAAATTGCCTGTATTAAAAAAGTTATTCAACACGTGTCCACCTTAACTTACATTCCAATAAACAAACGATAACACTGTCGGATAAACATGTCGTCTTTTATAAGTTTCATAACCGATATTCGTGACTGAAATCGTCCTCTCTGATAAGCATATTACCAATATTATATTTATGCACATGACAGGACACGATTTTATTATATTAATATTTTCTAGTGTTTCATTTTTTGAAAAGGTTACATAAAAATTCTACGAGAAACTGTCAACTGGCAAATATTATTACTTATTAGATACATAAATTTAATACATTTCATTCATTTTGGAATTGTGACTTAGTTAGAAGATTATTTATTTGGAGTTTCGTGGAAAAATAATTTTTAAATATTACAATTTTCCTTAATTAGTATACACAGGTATTTAAAAAAATCAACCCTATTAATTTCTTGGGTTTTAAATTAATTATAGCAATAAAATACACTTGCTTTACACACAATGCTAATTAACAGAGTTAGGTTAGATTTTTCTTCGGGTCTCTCATTTTTATTATATTGGTTTACTATTTAAAAAATAAATATTTTCTCTCCAAATTGTAGTGTTATTTATATAATATAATAATACTATTAAAATAAAATTAATATCTTTGTAATTTGCTCACCGTCCCAAGTTCCAGCCACATTCAACTCTCTAATTTCTCGTGAATATAAAATTTCTTGTATAATAACTGCAAATTTATATCGTGTAAATTATTGTGTAATTTCAGAAATTATGACACAATGATATTATAAAGGCTATAATTGCAATGCTCAAATACCTTTAAATATTTAACTACGCCAACTTAGCCAAGCTCCACGAATTAGTATACAGAAATTAATGCTTAAGGGAAGTTTGTTATTACATTAGTATGGAAATTAAGAAAAGTTTTATCGGTATATTTTCGATAAAATGAATTGAGTTATCTTGAAAAGTCGACGTGTTTAAAATAAAAGGTAACGTGCCCTGGTTGATATCGTAGCATTTGTCACACCATTGTTGAGTAACAAAAGCTATAAGCGAAAAAAGAAAGTTCATACATAATAGGTACAAATATCGAATTGCGTTATTCTAAATACGTAATACATATTTTAATCATCTTATAATTTATACTGTGTTATAAAAATGTTTGCAGAGTTGAATGGGACTTTGTGAATGTGTAAATCAAATGAACACGAGTCCATTATGCGTCGGGCGCCGCAATTCGGAGAAACCAAATCACTTGTATTATATTATTCTTCTTCTTATTACATTCCATCACCATTTATCATATTATCATCACTCGATGATGCTTTTATAATACCATTACTTTATTGATAAAAAAGCACCATTGGCCGGAGCATATTGATCAAATAAAATAAAACATCATGATAAGAAAATACATATACCTCAATAATGCAGGCAGTTATTCTTAAACCTTGGCCAAGAAGGTGAAAAAACACTTTTCAATTGCTAATAATTATATAAAATTCCGTAGCTTACATTTTTATTACACATATGCTTTATTATTCTATATGAATTTTCGGTTTTCAGAACAATTTTATAACATTATAATATTAATGAAATTAAATTACTATTTTTGAAATTTGCATTCAACTTTGATGAAAATGATTGATAAATGTAGATGTAGTATATCTTATAATGTTTTTTGTAAATATCATAGAGTTAAAAGAAAGTAATACAATAATCAAATACTAAACCAAAATGTTTCAGAGCTCGAATATATCAAAGAACATCATAACAACCACTTGGACTAGGTCTGTTTATTATATACAACTAATTAAAAATATTATGACCTATACAACAAGAAGTTTACATATTATGTATAATATCTTACGTGAGAGTCTTAATGAGTGCGAATACTCAACATTATGTAGGTAAAATATAAATTAATATAAAAAACTTTATTTTTAATATTTTGGTACTAACTATCTGCCCTTCTCTTAAAAAATTCGCTCTAAATTAAAAGTCAACTCTGCATCCTATCTAGTAAAACTCATTTAATAAACATATTTTTTACATTTACCCTTCCAGCAAATTTATTACTGATAGATTAATATATTTTTATATACATATTATTAGGTCTGGTCGAATAGTCTATTTTTTTAAATATAATATGATAAATAATATCGGATGCTATATAAATCTTGTGAGTAAGGTTTGTGCTGATTAATGTAAATAATAAAATTTTACTATTGTTGTGTACAAGAACTCATTTATTAATCCAATTAATAATCGATTTTTAAATTAAATTTTCCGCTATGGCCTCTAATTTAGCTTGAACTGTGAGGATGATGATCATAGGCAGAGATGGGCACATAGAAGCAGGTGGGCGTAAAGGCTTTTCGCGACAAATGAATAAAAGGTTATACGATTGTAGAAATAAAGCCTTACCGTCCGTATGTGTCAAGCAAGTTTATGGCCGGAGTGAAGATGGACTGCAATGTTGTATTGTATTGTATTGTATTGTATTGTATTGTAGCGAGGAAGACAGTAGCTTCTCCCACGAACAACATACGACATGATGGTCTGATGTCATTATCCAACCGATGCCATTATTGTCGCTATAAATCTTATTGGCGCTCTTACAGTCACCTCTGTATATAAAATAAGAATCACCACTCAGAACAACACTGACTTCCTGAATTTCCACCTCAACTTCGGCATATGAAAGTGCATCCCAACAATACAATGGACTATTACGCTTCACCCTATATTAATACAATAAATTAACGTATTACCTACCATTTAAAATACTTTCCTTTGGGTACAATGATATGATTAGATGCAGGGTGAAGTGGCAAGGAATAGGTTAATTATAAAAAACTTGTACTGTTTATTAATTTCGAGGCAATTATTAATATCAAGTCTTCGCGAGTATACAGGCCAGAATGCTAGACAAAAATTGTCGAAACGGCTGTGAACAGCAGTCGTTCGAACGGCGGTCATTGTATGGCAATTCGACTAAATAATCTACTTTTCACCCATTACACTACTCTATACAAAAAATAAACCATCTCTACACAATCATTACATATTTACATACATAGATAATTATTATATGTATATTAATACGACCAAAAAATATATATTTATAAATATATATATATATATATATATATATATATATATATATATATATATATATATATATATATATATATATATATATATATATATATATCGGGTACAACATCCGCAGAATACGTAATAATAGCGGAGAATAGGTATTTATATAGGAATATGTGATATTTTAATGAAGTTTGTAATTTAAATATGTGTAGTTTATATTACAGTGATGCCATTCTTGAAATGAATATAACATCGCTTTATACGTCATAATTGTACCTTCCGGCCCGGATAACAGAGAATGGGTCAACTCCTGATGGCCCCGATCAATCCATATAATATAAGTAAATCGATTTTTACTAATCCCTTGGCTATATTCTACCCTCGCTTCACAGATTAAATAATAAGTGAAAATCAATCTAACCAACTATATTTTTGTTAAAGGACTACAAAAATTGAACTAACTAAGCTTATCTACGATAGTTAATGTTTATTCTACTCGAGCTAATAAGTTACTTGCGTTTAAGAATTATAAAAATTACACGGCCTCAAAGCGTGCATTTTCATGAAAATACGACATTTTTATACGCCTTCTCTCAGATCTCATAATGTGTAACCTGAGGAGCAATATGTTAAGTGTAAGCTTGTTTGTTCTGAGTATTTACTTTTGTTTGCAAGTACTGGGTAATGTGCTTGAATCACGTACAAATATTATATGCACTTCTGGGAAGCCTTTGTTTGTCGCTATATCTTCTCAAATAGCCCCATGAATATAATTTGAGCCTGCATACTCTGAATCCTTGCGGTTTTTTATAACTCTTACATATTTTATTCATTTAAATTGTATTTAATTTATTATCAGTATGTTTCGATACGAATTTTTAGAATACTTTTATCAAATCCTGGGCGGTATATTTATTAGCTATTTGATTTTATACTAAATATGACCTTTAAGCAGAGTTGACAAAATAAGGTTTATCTGGCTAAAAGATCGATGTCATTGCCGGCTTCGAGCCAAAAATGGAGATCAACCGCCATTGTTTGGTTTAACCAAGGGTTATCTGGGGTGGCATACACCACATAGACTCTTGCCTTATCTGACAGATAATGATCAACCACAATTGAATCCAAGACTAGCTGACCACCGCCCTCCACTAAGCACACTCACAAACAAAGAATAAATAATCATTTTGATGCAATTAACATGGCGTGTGTGCGAGCAAAATCGCTCCAGACAGGAAGAATGACACGAGACATAATTGTCGGTTACTAAATAGCCAGTAGTGAATGTATGTGTAATTAAAAAGGTGTCACAGGTGAGTAACGGTGTTTATAAATCATCCGCGTAAAACCAGTAGCCAACAGCCTTCGAATTTCACCATGACCATTTATAAAATACAAAACTATAATTCAATTATAACGACATTTACAAATTAAACTTTGTTCGGATCGTCTGCATTATAAAATCGGATACAAACTTTATTTTGATATAATCGAAATGTGTGTCGGATTATAATTAGCGTTGGATAAACAGATATATTCTGTGACAGAAGAGTGACATAACTCAAAAAATGACATTAGTTACATGCACAGGGTATTCCAAAATTAATTAAATAAGAAACACATTTTTATTAAAATGTATAAATACGTTTCATATAAAATAACAAACGGGGGTAAATAGTCCCTTGAACTCATTAGCACATACGGAATTTTTCTTGACCAATTTGCATAAATATATTATACATACGACTTTCATAAATACACGTCTTATTTTCATGTTTTAATATTAAAATCTGTTTTTTTTTCATGTAATTTAATATGTTGAGGTCTTAACTTTTATTTTATTTGTTATAAAAAAATACATTTTGTGACATTTACATACTTGAATATATTAATTTTTGAAGAGCATAGACTGGGTTTCTAGTAGGTGCTACCTACATTATATTAAATCTATAGTTTTAATATAATGCATACTTTAATCTATGATGTTAATAATAACATGTAGAACTAAGTGTGACCAAATAAATATGGAATATATGTGAATGTCATATGACGACCTCAATCACGTTTCTTCGTGCTTCTGTGCGTTCAATACCTGTTTTGAATCTCACGTATCTTAATATCACACGATAATATGATAAATATCATTGCCAAAACTGAATTATCATATCGACAATGAGCAGACTATCCAATGTTGTGAGGAAGCCTTACATGTGGAGGTGTTGTGAGAAATATGGGTACATATGTTTTAAAATGTAAAGATGACAGGTGGTAGTATGTTCAAATTACTTGGCATCTCACACATCATCACACAACCTGACCGACTCACTGACCCACTCGTTCTTCTTCATTTTACCAATATTGCTTACCGGTTTTGCAAAGTAGTAGTATAACTTCAGCCCTGGTACTCTTTTAAATCTAATTTAAATATTACTAACCGTCAACGTGGCCTATCTTTACCAACAAGACTATTAGACACTACAATCTGAAAATGCATGCATATTTAAAGGAATGTGTTAAATAACCACTTCATTATGGCTTAGTCGATTAAGCATTTTGTGATGAATTAATTTTATTTTTAATTAAAATAATCAGATCCGACCGACCCTTGAATTTTGAGACCAGATGAACCAGAACAGACACACTAATATTCGTCTCCATTATCTCTCACTCAGTAATCGGTCACTTAATAGTAATTGCTACTTATTAAAAAATACACGAAATCTATTTTAAAGAACAATAATGGGTATGAATTAACTTTGGGATTTTATTGTATACATAGCTTCATTTGCATGATTATATTCACTTTAATAAAAATACCGTAAAACTCCACATACTTACTGTTCATAATATTTGAGAAAGAGACAAATCAGTGAATCGATATAACAGAATGTTTATAAAAATACAACTCTTAGATCTAATTAGATTATTTTGTAATTATCTACAATCAACATTATCAATATTTTCAAATCCCTGGACGCAACTTAAAATCTAATATCCTTATTGAAAGAGATTTTTTTAAATAATAATGTGTTCTATAATTCTTTTTAAATAAGAAAGCAGGAGTAAGATAACGATAAAAACAAATGTGTCCATGTGTCATAAAATATATAATTTTTATTTTATTTATTTATATACGCCCTGAGGTGCTTCATTGAGAGAGATTTAACATATACATAGACGATAGACATTATCGTTTAACTTAACTATTACTAAAATTTATTTATTTATTTGCATATGGCCCAAGAGAATTTAAAAAAATATTTTTTTTAGATATTTTGTTAATTCGTTGTCTGTTGGTGAACTATTACTAGTTACACAGGTCACCGACAGGGCGGCTCTGCCCGAAATAATCTCAGTATTTCAATAATCATTTCAGTATTTACCTTACAATCCATAAAATCAGTGTAAACCTGGATCAAGACGATCGATCGGGATTCATTAATATTAATCACTATCTCCCAGTCATAATAACTGATCAAATCTTTTTTTTTACTTGAGCAGAATTGAACCCATGACCCATGTCCCTTAAGATTTTACATTGATTATAATATTATAATTTTTGACCCAATCGCCTCATTGAAATAATATATTATATCTACTATTGGACCTTATTATTATCCATGTCCTGAAAGCTCTGATGTTTTATTTGTCTATTATTCGAAGACAAATAGTGATTTGGTTTGTTCTGTGGAGGATATAATAATATTTTTCATCGTGTTGATTATATATTAATGGTATGTAGTACAATGCAAAACACACACAGTTTGCTACCAAGTGTGCAATAGTGCATTGCCCAAGGCTCTGTATTAGTGACAAATAGGCAAGTGTCGTGTTACAGGAGTTGTAGAATAGAAATAGTGCTACAATTATCGCGTCTTCGCCATATTATAAACACTAATCATTGCTCACAAATACCACTAACGATAATTAGGCCTTTGACGGTTGCAATAAGTCTGCAACGAGTACATGAGCACAGTGTCCACCCACGACTTCAATAGAACCTCCCAAATCATCTCGATGTATATTTCAATGCCTACATAAGAAATCGCCTCATCGATTGTTCAACGGCTGAGCAATAAAGTTCATTGCCGAAAAATAATGGATCAATAAATATCGCCGTACAAACAATCATACTCGGCTCGAAATAATGCATTGTATTATCCCATTCATATGTCAAGCATAAAAAAGATCCCCAATACAAATTTAATTTAGTATATTTGTGATAATTTACCACTTTGCTAGCGGCACCGGCACGCAATCTCAAAATAAAAAGCCACAGTGTCAAATGGATGATTCTTGAAGCAAATATTTCAGCCGTTGGCCATTTGCGATGATGATTCACAATACCGTACCTTCAGCTTCTAACTAAATAATAATCTACCGACGCATTCCTCTAGCTGAAGGCTTCCGGATCGCAATATTACTCACACATATGAAATAAATATTGAAACATACATATTTGTGAAGTGTACAAGTGACGGAACAGCCAGAAGCCATATACTAGTTGGTTCGCATTGAGAGAGAAATGTTTCTTTTTATATGAGAAATTAATTACCGGTATGATGACGGCTTTTATCTTCGAGCCAAGTAGTATAATAATATTATAAAGAAACATGTACCACACAAACCACCAACACATTCATCAGTATCTTTCAAAGATATAATGTATTTATAAATATACCTACATTCAGTGTCAAAGTAGGTATGTGTATTGAGATGTGCATGAAGATGACATTTCTGCCTTCTATTCCCCGTGTTTTAAATCACCCTATAAAACATTGCTAAATCTGATGTTCATGCACTTCTCTTCTCAGTGAACGATCTCCATATACCATGTTTCTTACGGTGCGTTTATCCTTCAAATATTATTATTATATCTCATCACTGGTAGTACTACTAGTAATTAAAAATTAAACTCATTTCAAACTAAATCTTCTGAGATATAAGTGAATTGTTCTGACAATATAAGTGAAAATTTAAAATAATACGTGGAAACAGACAACAGAGTCATTACAGTTTTTGGATATATATATCACACTAATAACTCACAATCGTGAAAAAATATAATATTAAATATATGAGGAATTTAGAATATAATAATTAAACAAAATCTGACAGGGTAGGTGCTTACATATTATACATTATACACACCTATTAATATATTTTTATACCTTCATGGTCTGTTTGTTTGAACAACGAATATGGGATGGACTTAAACTAACTGAGAATATTTTAGGAGATGGTAAATGAGTGATTTTTTTACATATTATAATAAAAAAATGTTTATTTAACAGACACAATACACACGTGACAGTCACTACTGAGTATTCCAAATAAAAAATATATATTTTTATTACTATTTTTGCGATACCCTACCATCGCCCTGTCAGATTTTGTTTAATTATTATATTCTAAATTCCTCATATATTTAATACTAGGGAAAATAGGATAGAAATTAAAAAATAAACTATTTTGAAATAATATGTTCAAAGATGTATTAAAATATCTAATGGCAACACCGAGTATTAATAACAAATATATTTGATTTTATTATTTTATGGCATTTTTATTTTGCCAAATACTAACGATGCCGTCGTAGTAGTTATAGTGTTAAATTGTTATTGGATTATATTGTTTAAATAAATTATAATGTTAAGTAACATAATACAATTCTGCATGTTCCTCAGAAGAGCGAGTAAGCTTGTTCGAGGCATAGGAGTATTCTTGTTGAAGGTTTGTTAGACGATATGTCACTAATTGACATCGTGTTTCTTATCTAGGCTTTATTCAGCTTTAATAGCGCCACATCCAACAATACCTGCAAATAATATCGCTTTGTTTACACCTGCAATACAATAGTGGTGCCCCATTAGTAATATCAAGAGAACCATCCACCACTAAATAAAAGCCTGTGTGTTTCTTTTAGAGCACTAATCTCCAATAAACTTGCTAGCTGTCCTATCGCACATTGAATATTAATATAAAATTGTCACTAATATACATTGTGCAGATCAGCAATTATAATATAAGAGATCATATCAGATGGCGTGGCTGCCGGTGGCATTCTACGATGCCATCAGTATTGCAGTTGCCACTTACGAGAACACAATTATACTTCTACACTTAATATCATTTCATTCTTTTATCATTGCTAAATTATTATTACAAAATAGAATGCCTCGTTTCACTTAATTTTATTCAAAATCTAAAGACTCAATTTTTTTGTGAATATTTGTCATATTATATAAATACAACGATATCTTGATTTACAAAAAAATATATCAAAAACAACAAAATTTTCAATCGGAATCAATTTATGGACTCATATTAACTGATATATCGAAATAAATGTTTTCTTATTATTAGTTTTTTGTCAGTATTGTAATTATTACAAAAAAATACTCATATTGCACATCTAGATCAAAATAGCATGTATCTACTAAAAAATGAATGATTGATCACCTGTAATTGTTTTTTTATACAATTATTAAGAACTTCACATACTCGTAACAACGGATTTAAAATTTTATTTGTAAAATTTCATTTAAAAAAGCTACGGTAGTTATAATATATTTTCATTGCCAAAAAACGTGTTTTTTTATTTGATCTGTGTGCAATATTAAGGAGGATAGATTAATATTTGTCTTGGATAAATAATCAAATTTTAACATTACACTTTGGTGTTTTCAATAAATAAAATTGTTGTTTTTAATAAATATTCTTTCAAAACAATCAATTCTTCTATTTGACAATGCTACAGAAAATCCACGATTAAGGCGATGGATACTAATTCCAATTCTAATGTTAAATATCGCCTGCTTCAGCGTATAATATCGTAAGTGCAAAAAACATCTGTGTGCTCTTAAGTCTTTATGGAACTGAATCACATATTGCATGTATGAAATGTATTGTGATTATTGTGATTTTGAGTGTGATATTCAATCATTACTTAACCTATTAAGGGGGAATTTTTCGAAATAGTAAAATGGTCCTATTTGACCGGCAACTAATGTAGATTCATCTATTATCTGTAACACATTTCATATCTCTGGCAATAGAAGGTATTCAATCGTAAATTGTTATATTTTATAAATAATAATTAAATGAGTGACACGTGACAGGCAGTGTTACCAGATTGAATATGTGGCTCAGTTTCATAAAGACTTAAGAGCACACAGATTTTTTTTTTAACTCACGATATTATACGCTGGAGCAGGCGATATTAGTGTCCATCATAATATTTTTGTTCGTTCTACGCTGATTTGTACTACGAAGGTATTTCTCGGTACGGAGCCCCGGGGTAAAACGACGTTTACCTGTATATACGAAAAGATATTTAACTTGTTTCTGATTAAAATAAAATATGTATTTTATGATGCTTAGATGAAAACTCAGGCAGAAGAATACTGTATTATATATTTATACTCCTAAACATAATTCGTATGGTCTTTTTTAATACCATTTCCACAGCTTGTTCGCAACAGTCTTCTATCAATTAAATGGTGAGCTCATATTAAAAAGTGTGCAAAATGCATGTGGCAATAGTTAGGCATGTTAGTGAATAGCAAGATAGAGTAAAGCAATGGTTGGTGTTGGTCCATAGTGTATGGTTGTCGAGATCAGGTTCGTGGATCCGAAGTCCTTAACAGTACTACCACATCGGCGCATACATTAAGATGTATCATTCCTACTTAATTGTTATCGCTTCCTATTCTTACTTCTCCACATTTAGGAACTGCACACTCTCGTCTCTATATTCATTTTTTTGCTATAATGTCAGACAGCTTTCCCTTAATCAATTTATATATGGGTATACTCTATGCACACTACACTGGTTTTTTGTCAACATTCATAGACTGCCTGTCGCCCGATCAAATATTAAATATTATAATTTGTTTTTACTTTTATTTTCAGCTGTTACTGTCAGATATCTAACAAAGAGATATATAGGAGAATACAGCTCTACTGGAGGTTAGTGTGTTTTTTATATAAAATAAAAATATACATTTTGGTTAGCACTAGATCAATAGCGCATTAAAATATGGGAATCTCGGAATTTAGAGAAAACAAACTGTAAACCGTTATAAATCCTAATTTAGGTATTTGAAAATCTTTCTAGTCTCACAAAATCACGCAAATTATATATTCTACATTTAAAATTTAAAAAATAAGGTCTTAAGATCATTGAGGCCATAGAAACTGAGATAATCGTGATTTTTTTTAAAGATTTTTGTGATCTTTGAACTTGTATAACCTACACACAATATATATAATAAAGAGATTCCAATAATACTTGTAAAGCCGACAATATATGTGAGGCACCATTCTATAGAAACATGTACCAGCAGGTTTCGTGTGTATTTTGTGTGTGTTTCTACCGCCTCGCCGTCTCGCTAATTCAAATTATATTCTGTGTACACAACGTTTACATGTGTGAGTGATGCATGTAATTATGTATGCTGGAATATCGCTTGCTGATTCTATAGACTCTAGGACAACTTTTCAAATACCAAAAAAAAATTTTTACGAGTTTACAGCTTGTTATCTCGAAATACCGAGGTTAATCCCTAATATGACTGGTCTAACGACTTTTGGATTTTGATTGTATATATTACTCGTAAAGATGTTTAATTTGTTTATACATTGAGCGGCTAGTAATTACTACTGAGTGAAGGATTGATTGTTTATTTCAAAATTAGTTAGTCTATTTAATAACTACCCCATAGACAACGCGTCACCTCCAATATGTTTCTGGAATATCGAATATTTTACAGGGGATTAGAGTAACAGCAAATGGTATAAATAATAGATATGTACATATGTTTTAGGTGTAGTGATATAATAAAGATATGAGAGTGCAAATACACATAGTATGCAATTACTCGCTTTACTTTCCATTACAACAAGTGTTGGGTTATACAGAGCCCGTCATCCCAGATATCAATTTATGTGAGACCGACGACGTTGTAGAAAGCTCTGTAAGATAAAATGGCGTGTAATACAGATAGTTGTGATTGCAGACACCAGACAAACACACATATATCACTGCCTCTCCATTATCTAACATTAACATTACAACCACTAATCCTCAAACCAACTATCATCGCTATCGATCTGTGCGCCTCTTCGCATGATTCAATCATTATCAATCAGATCAGAGATCATTGGCTTCACTTAATATAGCACTCTTCTCGAAAATCAATAATACTAGCTATATATATATATATATATATATATATATATATATATATATATATATATATATATATATACATATATATATATATATATATATATATATATATATATATATATATATATATATATATATATTCTCTTTAGGTGTAATGATTTGAAAGCAGTGGATGAATAGTGTAATATGAAGGCCTGTTGGGTGCGGAGATTATTAATCATATGGCGTTTTATTAGGCGGTAACAAATTGACGGGGCATTTTGAACAATGAATGCTTTCCGGAAATACACCTTGATTTACCTGTCACACATCTCATTACACTTAAATACACTTCCCCTTGTTGTATGTAGCCTTTCTACTGCCTTTAATTATTACAATAATGCATTAGAGAATCACTATGAATAAATTATTAATAGGACAATATGTTTACAAAAAGCTAATTGCCTCTTTCGATTCTATTGTGACACAAAAAGATTGCGAGTATTAGTAATGATTAAACATATGTACCTTTAGTGAAAATGTCGATAAAAAACGATTCTCGTCTGTAGAATTGCACACGATGCTCTTAAATAAAATAATATTTTTTTAGTAAAATTTCTAAATCCTTCATTTTGAAACACACTTTTTTTCGAATCCTTGAATATTTTTTCTTCTTCTTCTAAGTTATATATCTAATTATGTAAACTAATTTTATGCATTTATAATTACTATTGTCTTATTTTTTTATTTTTATGCTGCTCTCTTTATTTTTATCATTATTATATTGCTTTATTTAAGTTAATGCCGTAAAATTCGTAAGTATAATAAATGAATAAAATATCAAAACAAACTCTATTAATGAACGATAAATTGAATATTTAACAGATACATTTATTACATATAGAGATATTTTTAAATCAAGAATGGCATTTCTTGGTGGAATTCAACTAACAAAAATAAATTTGTCTGAGGCTTTTCGACAAAAATTAATTGTTTTTTTTATTAAGATATATTTTTATTTTGAAATTTAAACCATCAATCTCAAATTTCAAACATCACTTGTAAATTTATGTAATATGTATTGAGTGAATTTTATTTATTAGAGTAAATTTGTACTATAGTAGGGTAAGGCCCGGTTTCTTCAAGTCGTGTTAAATTTCGAGCTGCGTTTCTTCAAGATTTAGCTCGAGCTACCAGCTACCAGCTGTCAAAATCCAGTTCCCCGATATCCAGGTGTTATATCTAAATCTCGTGTTATCCCCCCCATCCCAGTTTCGTGTTGAACTGGAACCACCGATATTAGTAGGCTTGACAAGTGATCGGAATGACCAATCATCTCACTCAAATCTACGCCAATGTTCGCCATCTTGATATTTATACAATAAGTTGTGAGGCATTTATATCGGTGGTTTCGGTTGAACGCGTCTCTTGAATGCTTGCGATACACACATCGGAACTGCTCGGCTATAGCTTTGACACGCGGTGAAGAAACGGAATATTTGTATATGACACGAGATTCGTACAATCTCTTGCCACGTATCACACGATTTAACACAACTTGAATAAACTGACCCTAAGTGTTATAATTCTGCTTCTAACTCAAGAAAAGTAACCTGTTTTAAAAACTTTAGTTTGTCAATGACTTTTTTGTTAATTATTTATGCCGTTGTATAAGAGCTTTCAAACAAAGCCAGATTAAAAATGCCTCGAGTGGCTAGTATAAAAGGTGTGTTATATAAGGTGTGCACCTGTGGATTGATATATTGTGAATATGATAGGGAAAGGAACTAAATGATCTGCATTATCTTGTTGTTACACTTGGCTTTTATAGAAAGCTCTATACCCTTTACGCCCCTCGGCGTCTAATCTAACTTCATTATAATATTATTCCTTTCCTGGGAATCTTTCTTCATGTGAATATAAATATATACATAATTGATAATAGCGTGTGAATCAGGTCGACATATTGTAATATTGGCAAATGGTCAAATAAAAGACAAGACACCCTCGACTGAACGGAAGGGGAACTGATCTGCTGAAATAATTGATCCATGCTTTCTCCTTTCTGCTCGACTATGGCCGCCGGCAAACTCTGGACTTTGAGAGAAGAGACCCGCATTGTATACAGATACACTCTCCGGCATTCGAACCTGCAACGACCACAGCCTGTCTACTGTATATTCATCTCTATGTTGCTTTCTAATAACTACACTTATTATATCATACAATCCAAAATGTATTTTTAACAAACTTTCAATGTAACAAACATTTATTGCATTCCATAATATACATATTTTAAATAAATAAATAAATATCGTGACACCTTCTTAATTGATAGGATTTCTTTGTAAGGAATTGGCCAGGCTACGTGGCCTTTACGGCACCATACACACATAAAGCTATATCTGGTTTCCCAGGCCACCCACAGCAATAAATCCTTCAGATCTAATTCGCTACCCTAGATCTACCAAGTGTCATCAGTGAACACCGTTTATGCTGGTACCGTGGATCGAACCCGAGAGTCTCATTCACAAATTCGTCACACTAATCACTGGAACACAAGGCGGCCTATGTATTTTATCTTGCAAGGCTTTGAAATTAACGTCTGATTAAAAAAATTGCCCTAAGATTGAATTATTGCAGAATTCCAACCAACTTGACCATCGATATTAACGTGCATAATATTTAATCGAAAACAAAATACTGCAACTTAATTTTTTATTTTTTTATTTACTAAACTTATTATGAGACTTGACTATTTCTTTCCTCTAAAATTCTTGGTATTGGTTTTAAATAATTGCTTTGTAAATAATTGGTTTTTCTGCTTATTTTGCCCCAACATCAACTGCTTTATCCTGTCGGGGTCCACATTCTTGAATATACACATTACATTGCTCAAAATATAAAAAATATTATACAAATTTCACGTCATTTGTAAAATCTTAAATTATAAATGTGTATTTAATTATATACGGTTACAAAATAACACTCAAATCGGATACAACATCCGCAGCTTCAAAATAGCGAAGATAGGTTTAGTTTTAAAAAAATACTTTTAACTTATTTGCAATACTTTTGAAAATAATTTCAATAGTTTCTTCTAGCTGTATCAAAAGATTCATATAGTGGTAAAACTCTGCCTCTTCATTCGTGTGTTTTATTCAACCAAAATAAATGTTTGGATGCAAACAGTGGAAAATTAACTTATTGACTGATAATAATAATATAGAGTGATGATGATGATCTTTTTCTCGGACAGGTAAATACAATAAAACAACCGCCTTACTTATGGGTGTAAATGTTTCAAAATAGGTTGAGCTTTAGCAGGCAATAATTTGCCAACACACATGATTGGATTACACAACACACGTGGTCGTGTATGGTGTGTTCCCTGAAAATGGTGGTAGTAATTGTCCGTCACGATCTAGTCAGCTATTTCATAAGTTGTTAAGTATAATTGTAAATGTGGGTCTAAATAGGGTCGCTGATAAACAGCTTACTGGAACCCCGGAGCTGTGTTTTCACCTTATCTTATAATTCGCCCTTTGCCACTTTCAACCGACAATTACATACATTTATTATCTTTATCCACCTGCACTCGAATCCTATAAAAGTACATATATTACTCAATATTTGCACATCGATTAAATTAGCTTAATGATTTTCCTAATTCAGCGCTATGTATGTATGATCAACGTTATTCAGTATTCAACAATTTTAAAAATATCATTTTTTTCGTTTAAATAAAGGTTGTGGAATTTGAATTCATCACTCAATCATCAATCATTTCATTTTCATTTCATTTTCATAATCAATTTCATTTCATCAATTTCATCAATTCAAAATCAATTCAGCAATCAACCCCTAGACTAAGAAATAGTTTAATTAATTTAAAATTAAAAATCAGTATCTGAAAATGACGATTGCAGTAAATGTTTAAATAAAATGCATAATTCAAAACCATAACAAACAATTGATGCTTTTAAATATTCCAAATATTATCCTTATTTTACCCTTAAAAATGTTAAATGTATGTAACATCATTGAATTTCTTTACAGACTCAGACTTAAAATCATAATTAATATATTTAACTATAGGTTATATATTTGAATAAGATTTTTTAACATTAATTTTATGAAACCTATAATGTAGTAACGTTAATTTTTTTCGTTTAAAAGTGTGCATTGTTTTTTGGAAAATAACTATTTAACCACTTTTATACATTGTGTTTTGAATTGAAAATTACCACTGGATTGCATTAAAATTGGAGTAACGCAGTCGCAAAGAAAGCCGACGATATGTACGAGTAGTTTTGATAACTTTAAAATATGACATGGTATTAAAGACTAATTCGTCTATTTTAATATGTAATATTGTAGATTCCCATATGTATTTTATATATAATATATTGGTATATGGTTTGCTTGGTACAAGTTTCACTTGATAGATACCATCGATTGTTGTCCTGCTCATTGCATTGTTCCCTCACCTCACGACTGCGCCATTTTTATCCAACCCTCCCTGCACAATATTAATTTACAAGATAATATCTTCGCGACAATGGCTCTCATTTTTCTCACGTCGCTTGCTAAATTAGTAACAAACTAATCCGTCATAATGGTCGATTATATATGTATAACGTTATCGCAGTAATGCATCTGGAAGTAATAATGGCATCTGCGATCGGATGTATCTCGACCTGTTTTATCGATCATTCATCAAACAATACTGAAAATATAAAAAAATCATTCAATACAATAATGTTGCATTGCCTCGGGTTATCCTTCTATTTCAGGAATAATACGAGCCTTGCACTTTATGGGTGTTACCACAACATCCAGACATCCAGGGCTATTATACAATAATATTAATTATCATTTTTTACGAATCAAAGACACATATACATATTTAACAACAAATAAATTAATTTGAAACGTATCTTCATAAAAAAGATATTTAATTTTATGTATATTGTGAAAATGATGAACCATCCCTGAAAGAGCCTTGAGCATATGATATGAAAATGCTTCATAATACTAGACGTCAATGCAATAAATTATTAACACATCTTTGTCTTATTCAAAACACGTTTATGTGCATTTTACCAGAATAAATTAAATATAATTATTTTACTATGAAATTGATCGATACATGAATCAGTTTTTAACATTCACAAAATTTTATTCCTAAACGTTTATAAAATTTTGAGTAAATTATATTTATACCAGAAAGTTACTTCTTAATTTTTCATAATTGAAAATAGTTATTGATTCAAATAACATTGTTATTAATTAGCGGCGTATGCGCATTTCGATTCTAAAGTCAAGTTACTTTTAAAAAAGCTGACTAGGGTCATAGAATTTTGAAAATAGACTCTGTTTTTTTATGTTTTTATTAGTTTTAAATTCTCTTTAAACCATATTGTCCAATAATAATCAAATTATGATTTACAATCAAATATTGGAACTTAGATTAAAGCTCAATAATTACCAAAATCGCGTTTTTCATCAAACAGGTACTAATATCATGAAAATTAAAACTTATGTATTACGCGGAGAGATGCGCCAGATTCAAACGAATATTATAGTATTCTATTCCAATTTCTAATTAATGCACTCATATGAAGAAATTCGACGTCATTGTGATTAATCCACCGTTATCTTGCATTCCATGGGGAAAAAATGATAGAGCGATATACAGAAAAGAGATGGGTATCATATAATATTCGTTTAATTTTGGCACATCTCTCATTACGGCTCATGCTTTTAATTAATAAATATACAAGTATTTATTGTCTATGTTAAAACTATGTGTACCTAATAATAGCAATAATAAAATTTACCCTAACCCAAGCTTCAGGGGTAGTTACAGTTATATACTCAGAAATGTTACATATTGACACTGGAGCTTACTCATTCTTATCTAATACACTATCTGTTCTACTGTCGATGGCCGTGAATTTTAATTTCGAAGTCCAGGTAACGGTCTCCACGGTGAGCATAAACTTAATTTATATTATAAATGTTAGTGAGCATTGTAAATAGCTAGAATGGTATAAAGGTTTACAAGGATAGACCATATCGATACGGAAGCAAACTATACAACTGGCTGTTAATTAGGTTTCTTTCAACGACCGCCTGCACAGGAGGAGGTAACTAATAGCCTGTTCTAACTACACCACTAACTACAACACTACTCCTCCTATTCCAGACAACTCACATACAATAATATCTATTTTTAATCTTCATAAATCGCCTCCTTACCTATTAGTCGCACTCCTTTCTGCATATTCTATTAAACATACCACATAAAAATGTATTTGAATTGAATAACGTGAAGTTATCCGGGACAGCTGAGAAAAACATGGCTTGTTTTTATATAAAAAAAATAGAATAACTATATGACAAACTAACAAGTTGAGTATATAGCACAATTAATATAATGATTGGAGAATTAAATTTAAATGTGTAATATTAAGTGCAATAGACTACTTGTTGATGTGGTCGACTCAAATCCTGCTGTCTATTAATCAAACGACTCGGTTTTATATCGAGGTCTACGAGTCTGTGTCACAAAGTGTTTGTTATCTTTTAATAAAACCATAAGTAAGGTTTAATAGTAATGCAATTATGAGATTCGATCCATTAATAAATCGATCATGTTATATTTTCAGATATGGTGTACAGGCACAGTATGACTTTTGACAATGTCGTTTCCGAAGTGGAAATACTGGATACATCCAAATGTACGGTGAGTAACTAATTTTTTTAATGTATCACAAATTACGATTGTTTATAATGAGTCTTCTTATTTATGGCGCTACGTCATCGAAATATTATGTGACAGTGTTACCGCAACGAGGACACGAACCTTGTACGCGTTATCGTATTATGTCATCGATAAATCACCTGGATTCTCTCCGTGTATTGTAATGCGATAAGTTTGATTGTTCAGCTTGTACCTGCATAATTGCAAATAAGTTATATTGTGACGATCTAGCCATAAGGAAAGGTTGTCACTGTGACTGTCATCGGTATCAGTTCAGCATTAAGCTTCAGAAGCCGGCATTTATTATTAAATGAATAAATCAACGACACCACATGATCATTTATATTAAACGGTGTCCTCTTTAGGCTCGTGGACATGCTGTATTTAGATCTGACTCTGTTCGTATGCGATGAATGTTATGCACATTGCGAATATGTCGTATTACTTGGTATCTTGTCAATTTCAATACATTCCAATACAGAAAGCTTCCGTGAGAAATTACAATAAAGACGCTACTAATACCCAGAGCCGCCCTAACAGGATATCTATTAATTACAAGAATATTTTAAGGAGAGTGTTATACAAAAATATTCATCATCATCACAAACACTCCAGTCCGGTGATGAACTTTCACTTAATTCTATTGGAGGCCGCTCTCCTCCGTTATTGATAACTAAACTCCTAACTACCTTATATAACTCGTCCCCCATCTTAGCCTAGGTCTACCCTGCCTTCTCTTACCCCACAAAAATATTATAAGTTAAATATTTGTTTTTTATACCTCCTAATGCTGTTAAACCGAAAAATAATAGCTACGTAAGGCGTATGGAGTAAATTAGATATCGATCCATACATAATTCGAACCCCGGTGCGATTTTTCGACATTAAACACAAGATTTGATTGCTAATTATTTAATTGATTTATAGTAAAATAAATTAATAATTTAGCCAGATAGAGTTTATTACTATTTTGGGTAGTTTTGATTGAAAAAATATTTTTACAGCTATTTTATCATTATTTTCTTTTGTCGGAAAATGTACATGTATTAGTGTCGGAAAAATATCGTTTTGAAAAATTGAGGAAAGATCTACAGCAATTAAATAGTTTTTTATGTATATTTTTTAGTAAATTACAATAAATATAATGTTTAGGCTATATTATGACATTTAGTTCATTTGTTTAATTACTATCAAATCGTGCTTAAACTTTAGATTCCCAGCAAATAGGTTAAATGTAGTTTGTTTGTTTTTCCTCGTATCCTTTAATATATTCTATTCTACCTTAACTATAGAATAGAGAAGCATATGATTTGATATAAATAAATAAGCTCGTGGGTTTTGGATGGTTTTTCATCACTAATATGGGGTTGATTAAATAGATATTCCTCGAGAGTCAAGACGAGTTGAAAAGTAAAATTTCGCATTGAACAGGTATTTCCGTATATTTGTTCTGTCATCCTAGTCGCATTGAAAGCATGTCTAATATAATAATATCCTCGTTTGTTAGTAAATAACAAGACCTATATTTAAACGTGCATTTTTATACAATCAGTAATTAAAATAATAGTAAACGGTGCATAGCCGGAGACATAATTCATGCAGAGATATAATCGTATCCTGCAATCTTCGCTTTTGATCGAAGTTATGACAATTTCACCACACGAAAGCGACGCGACGGCTGTGAACCTGGCACCTATTTTTATACATTTCCAATCTAGATGGAAAGTGAAAACGCTTACCGGCTAAATAATATGCAAACACACGAATGCACCTCATTGTTTTATCACACACATTATATTACTTCATATAACTTTACTTGGACCTGGACGAGGCTATGTTAAGAGAGAGTGGTAACTCAAGGGATACTATAGCTACAAATACTCTGCTCATGAGTTCCAATCCTGCTCTGGTTAAATAATATAGTTAAGCTGATCGGCTATTGGAAGATCTCGAATAATATTCATAATCCTAGATTACTCCAATTTCCTGGTTTATAAGGACTATGTCTTTATATACTGCTTATTGTACTGATTATTAAGTCGGAAAAAAATAATTTGTTTTATTGTAATAATTTAACAGATTTTAAAATTTAAATTTACACAAGTAGATTAATCAGTGTATAAGTGGAATAACTCTTCTCGAAAAATCCGAATAAATTAATTGTACTAGAACTCTACTGATACTCCAACCACAACTATGTCCATGTAATTCAGCTTTAACATATTATATTATTAAATTTATTTGTCATTTTTCAACAAAAATTTGTTTTCCCTATTGTATTCTATTATTAAATGACTGAATATTTTGGTTTGGCTTTCATTGAATGTACACATTCGTTATCAATATGCCATATTAGCTTTTGATGTATTAATAAAATATATCGTATATATTTGCAAAGAATATCTTTATAAATAAGCTTCCAATGTAGAGTTGCATTTTATGTTATCGAAGTATCAATTATAATAAGAATAAAAAATGTTTTTTCTAGATTGGTTTATATGTGATAATCGCTCGGTGATTCTCGTACCCAATAATTAAATGAAAAGTGTAATAAATCAGTTGTCTTCAGTGCTATTTGAGTATTGTTCTACAAGGTCATGAAAACTCAACAAAACTTCTTATACTTAAAATGCCAAGCTTTCGATGACTTTGCCGCTCCTGGATTATAAAGATATTATATTATTGTTCTATTAATAATTGTTGATATTGCACGTTGAGCAATTATGTTTGTAATTAGAATCTCCATCTCACGCAAAGTGTCCACTTGTCGGTCGGCCAACCCGACAACTTTCATTTCAAGCGAAGTTTCATTAATTGATTAGGCGGCTTTTCACCGGTGCCAGAGTGAAGTTACCTGGATATACATAATATGTAATATCGTGTGTTGGTTATTTCAGAGCGGCTGCTTATACGAGCATATCAGATGGGGAGAAGCGTTCGTTGTGGTGTACTCTGTTTGCGACCAGAAGAGCTTCAGGGAAGCACAGGATATCCTCACACTCATCGCACGTCTTAAGCTCTCCAACTATTACACGGCGCTCCTGCTCGGGAATCAGCGTGATCTGGATCATATAAGGTGCTTACTGCTTACTGCTTACACTATATTTCACCACTGCCTCTCCATTATGCCGTATGGTGTTTCAGACAGGTCTGTGTTGACGAAGGACAAGAGGTCTCACTGCGCTTTGGCTGCCAATTCTATGAAGTTAGTGCAGCTGAACACTGTGCTGGAGTATCTTTGGCTTTTCAATCCTTGGCGAGAGAAGCGAGAGCTGGACAACTCCTCAGAGCATTACCCGTCCGTCGTAAGCTCGGAGTTAATTCGGTTTCCAAGGTAATTTATTCTATATTATAATTCAAATACAGTCAACCTCGTTTTTACGTTTTTGAAGAGTTAGATTTTAAAAACGAGGCAAAACGATGTCCATTTGGTAGATCTACTAGATCTGAAGGACTCATTTCTGTGGTTGGCCTGGGAAACCACCTCTTCTTTATTCTCCCGTAAAGGCCACGGTGGTCCGCGTAAACGTACACCGTAAAGCCGGTAATAGAATTACTTTGCTGTTTTTTGTTAGTTACTGCCTCGCCCGAAGCTCAGACGAGGCAGTAACTAACAAAAAACCGATAATAAGTGTAGCTAAGTATGTCTACTATCGTACTTACGGTGTACGTTTACGATGACGTATGCCTGGGAATCCATTACTTTACATAGAGACTCCCGTCAATAGGGAAGACGTCACGGTATAAAAATAATGATTTTATGAAATAAATATACTTATTTGGATGGGAAAAAAGATGTCAAAACCACCGACTCTTGAATTTTATGGTGAAAACATATTCAAGTTAAGGTTTTGTAACATGTTAAAACCGTGACAAAACTCAGAACCCGCTCAAAAAAACTTAAATTCGAGGAAAACGTAAAAACAAGATTTCACGGTAACTACATAAAAAATCTGTTGTATAAAACGATATCCCCAATTTTCTAAACAATACATAGATACTATATATTTTACTAATTCAAGTAATAGATTCTTTAACTAATAATATATCCAATACATTAACTTCAAATGTTTTTTTTTCAGGTGATTGGAAATATATTCGGTAAAAACAACAAGAGTGTGAGAAAAAAACGACCATCTTTGAGCATATGATTTTAAACTACATATTTCTATAATTTCATGGAAATGGATTGAAATTTGCAGAGAGAGATCCTTATAATGTGACAATTATGTCAATCACCTCCAATATATACATATATAATGTACAAGACACTAAATGTATGTATCCATATAAGAAGAAAAGTCTCTAAAACTATTTGATTAAAGCTGTCAAGAAGTTCTTAAATAATACTATAATAGATATTTACATAGTTGTGTAGGAAATAGTAACTATATTTAAGTCAAGTCGTATCTTTCCTGCAATTGCAGGTGCCATTTAAGAAAAAGATGACCAGCCTCATTATTGTTAATCTATTTGATTTTCAACACTTCGATATGAGATTGTTCCTAGCGCAGCACTTTTTCAGTATTTTATTTGCTATTTCATATTATAAATAAGTGATAAAATAGTATTTTCAGTGTTTCAATTATCGTAGTTACAAGTCTTTGAATGAAATTTTCTACCAATTTTATTAAAAGTTATATGTATATATAATGTCAACATCTGTGATATAGAATACAATAAGATAATTATTTTATGTAATTTACACCTGTTCACATCTGTAAAATACATTTTCGATATTATAATACAAATGTAATAAATTTTACAAACTGATCTATCTGCTGTGAGTTTTATTTATTTCTATAAATAATTTTCAAAACTGAAAAATAACGAGGCAAATAATGATATTTGAGAGAAGGATTTATTCGGCATTAAATAAATAATGGTTTGTATTTGAAAATCAAAATATAATTTATTAATATCGTCAAATTAAGCTGACAATCAACCACTATGGACTTGATCCGTAATATTTACTGGGAATTAGAGGGAGGTATGTGATTTGTAACAAGTGGATGAGCTGCTTTCACATGTACTTCATAATGTGAATACGATTCGTTTGTTTGTTTTTTTATCTAGATATATTAAGTAAGTATTTATCAAGTAAAAGCAAGTAAATTTAAGTAATTTCAACCAAAACAATAGTAATTGCAAGAGTTATGTGATTCAAATTCTGATAGAATTATTTTTTGGGTCAGAAAACTCAATCAGTCCGCTCTCCAAAGGATCAGTCTCATATTGAGTCAATTCTGATTCTCTATTTCCTAGTCAAGGCAAATTATAAAGCTGTTACTAAATTGTAAGTATAATAATATGTAGGTAGTTATCAGTTGGTACTTTTAATAGAAGTCGCTACAACAAAATGTAATGTATTTTCTGATTATTTTTAAAAGAGTTTTCTATTTTATCAATTGTTATGTACTTACATATTAAAAACATTGGCAATATTTGATATCTACCTAATTACCAAATATCGATTAAAGAATTTTTTTGTTTTAGAATTCAATTGAAGAGTATTGTATTTCAATCTTATTTTGGTTAAATTAAGTTGAGAGATGAAAAGCGAGTAGCAGTAGTTAGCCGATGGCTGCATGTAGACATGCAGTGGTGTGCGTGTAATGGCAACTCCGCAGATGTCAGAGTGGTCGAAGTAGTGACTGGTCTTAAGATGTCCTGTTCTCGTGGGGCGCTGTCTCTGTGCCGAGTGTCACGCTGCTCCAAGCCGGGCTCCACAGCCTTCAGACTCCGCGGCCCCCTGAACACTTTCAGCCTGAAGCCACTCTTGGTTTCAGTGCGCCATTCTTCAGGGTGAGTCTTACGTCATTGTTATTGTTGATCGTAATGAAGCCGTGTCCTGTCGTGCAAAGATGCCACAATCCGTTACAATGAGAGAGCGTGACATAATCTGTAATATTTCAGTAATTGGTTTTATCGATCAGCGCCGGCTCCTCCAGCGAGAAACTATCAGATGGTCGGTGAAGCAGTGGGAGGCGTCATGTGGTGGTGGGTCTTGTGGCATCTCTACACTGAACCAGAACACATCTTGGTAAGCTTGACACTCCCTCATTGATAACTTTTCATTTTGAAATAGCTATGACTAAAACTTATACTTTAAGCATAATCAAGAAAATACAAAGTCACATATTATTTTCAGGGTGAGTTCCCCGAAGTAGACCCATTAAAATGGACTGATGAAGAGCTTGGAATCCCTCCCGATTCTGTCGGTCCCGCTCCTAGAATACAATACAATTGATAGCTATCATTTTATAAAATGAAAATTTATTATTTATGTTATCACCTCCTCGACTAGTGAACTATATTGAGGAATTGTGGAAACTGTACATAGGTTTGTTATTAATAAATCAAATTTACCAAAACAACACTCCTATTAATTGATTATGATAAAAAAACATTATGATTCAAATCATGTAAACTATGCTAGCGAAGAAATGAAAAATACAATTCAAATGAAGTTTTTTATGTATAAGAAATTATGAAATACAAATACAACTTAAGCTTGTGTATAATATAAGTACACTGTTAAAAAGTTTAATTATATTCCTATAAAATATATTCAAGTCAATTATAATCAGTATGTTTAAAACATAGTAAATATACATATTTATAAATATGGTTTGATTTTGGCACCATTTGCTTAAATATAATCAAAATTTCAATCAGTCAATTCTTTTGCTACCTCAATCTCACTTTCTTTTTAACGCTTTTAGTAAAATATCTTATGTGATCCTTATATTGGATTTTAAATAATTTTTTTTAATTAACTGATAAATTCAAACACACATTAATATTATCAAGTAAGAACTTCCAGTAGGATATTTTGATCGAGGCTCTTATGTTATTCCGAGCGATTTAATTTTTGTGCGCTTGTCGAGATTATCCTTAATAAGTATAAATAAACAAAGTAACATATTATTTGTTTAAATCAGTTGATGAATATCCTATACCTGGATTTCAGTTTTAAAATTAACACATTTATCAATATGAGCTTGAAGCAATTCAGCTATCTGTAAAATTTACAAAAAGATTTAATTAATAAAAAATCTGCTTCTTGATCTTACAGGAAGAGTATTAAATGAGAGAAGTTTGTACAAAACTCATAAACAATTTGTATTGAATTGAAAGTAATTTAAAATTGAATTGGTATTTGAATCCAAATGAACAAAGGCATGAGAATTTACTACTTATATTGACAATTAAAAAATGTATACCTTAGTATTTCCATTATTCAGTGCCAATTCCAATGGGTAACCTTGATTACATTTCAAATTGATGTTTGCCTTAAAAAAAATTAACAAATTTTTTTTTTTTGCTCTATGAAAAATATAATCGTATAATTAATAAAAAAAATGTACCCCAGCATTAAGCAAAGTTTTACAAATTGTTAAGGAATTCGCATCATTAGTCACACAAACAGCATGAAGTGGAGTCAACCCCTCAAATGTAGTGTCATTCACATTCACCTAAATTATGAGAAATGGATTAGTGAACTTATAATTTATGATTACTTAATGGAAATCTAACCTTTCCATATTGCAACAGATATGATACTAGAGGAGGATATGAAAATTTTACTGCCAAGTACAATGGTGTTTCTCCAATTTTTTCACTCTTCAGATTTGAGTTCGCCCCGGCTGTTATCAGCTGAGATACAAATGATAAGAGACCATTGGTTGTTGCTAGATGTAAAGCGGAGTAACCGTCTATAAAGTAAAATACAATGTAGTTTTATTTCAAAGTTAAAAAAAAAACTTGTACATGCATACCATTGTTGAATATATCGAGATCTATTTTAGATTCTGCTGAATTGAGTATTTGTGCAAAACAATCGGTATTTCGCAAAATGACTGCTAAATGAACGCCACTGTTACCATTTTCATCACACACATTTGGATTTGCACCTAAATATGACAGATAATTTTTATAAAAGTTTTTATAGAACAAAACAGGGAACTATTATACTATCAGAATTTATGAAAGAAATCCTTAAAATTAAAGCAGATTGATTACCTGCATCTAATAGGCATTTTATAAGTTGTTCACGATGATGTTTCACAGCAATGTGTAGAACTGTTTCTCCAAAATCATTCAGTTTATCTAATATGTTATCAAGTTTTGTTGATTTTATGACACTAAGAAGTTTTTCCACTTTATTAATACAATTCACTTTGACCAGAAAATGTAAAATACTGAAAGTATAACAATCAATGATAAAATAATTAATTATGAGATACAGACAGATTATATAAATATAACAGATCTTACTTGTTATTGTCTTCAAATTGTTCCTCCATAGAGTCCAGAATGATTTCCTCAAAGTTTGGAGTGGATATTAAATTGCTAGCAGTCAAAGTGTTATATATCTGTAAATAGAGGTAATTGATTTGCTGTTTTCAATGAAAAATAGTTAAAATGCTAAACTCATTTTAATTAAAATAAAATATCATTGATGTGTGATAAGATGTGAAAAATAAAAAGGCAAGAAAGTAAAAGTAGATTTTTATTTATTTATTATGATGACCATTATAAGTTATAGAGGAGGATAGTACAATATTAAATGATGCATTTTGATGTTACAAAGAAAAATTTATTATAAAAAAAAATACTTTAGTTGAAAAAGAGAGGCAATGTTTGTCCACTGTGCAGTGGTGAACAATCACTAGGTAGAAAACAGTTTACGGCATTTTTTTATTGTACTGTCTAGTTAATGTTTGACAAAAATACTATGGAGAATGCTGTTAATCCATTTTACCACCTGCTCCTGCTCGCCAAAACACAAAGTTGTGGAATTGTAAGTGGAAGGGTTGTATAAAAATTGTGTATATACAATTAATATGAAAATGTTACCAAAGAAGGAATGTTTCGCCGATATTGTTTTATAATAGGTTATTGATTAATTTACCATGGATTGTTAAAATTATATGTTTGATAATAAGTAAATAATACTGATGTATATTAAATGTAATTTGTACATGATAATTATAATGTGTATATACATGTTTGAGACCATCAATTTGTGTAGAGAAATTGAAATCATCTAACAAAAATTAGGAATCTTTTATATTTTCAATACCTTCAATGCCCTGGAATATAACTGACGATTAAGATGCTTTCTTTTTTGTTGGTTCTGAAAAGTATTACAGTTATATTAATTTCATGTTACAGTGGAACCTTTTTTACTGTAATTGCATCTTTTCTGTTAAGTACTTTATTACTTACTTTCGAATTGATTAGTTTAGATGAATCTGCTTCTAATAATTCTAATGGTGAAATTTCATCATGACCGAATATATTCAAGTATTCTGAAACAATAGTTACATATCTTGATTAATATATAGGCAAGTATCATATATGCTTTAATTATAGAAACGAATGTGAAGAGATAATTTCATAAATATCCACATAATATCTGTAGTTACATGTGTCAAATGTCTCCATATAGAGATCCTGCTCTTTCTAAGACTCTTAGGGGTTTATTAACATCTTCACTCTTACAATGAATAAATCTTTCTAATTCTATATTGGCCTGATGCCTTCTGGACAAGACCCAATATTTTCCTATATGTCTTTCATTAAAATGTAAGTAATCTATTCTTTTCAGTGATACATAAACCATGTTTCTGTATCATCAACGTCATTGAAGAATATACATATTTTATTTTGTGTCTTCTCAAATGCGCGTCTTCTATCAAATGACAACTCCCCAATATAATGAATGGCAAACTACACAAATTTACATTTGAAGACTATGATGATGTTATCAGAAATTACAAAATGCTATTATTACTCATTTGGTAATTACTTACAACTGAACACTGCTTTGGAAATAATAACAAAACAAGATTTTTTTGTCAATTCTAATGCATAAAAAGTATAATTTATTAATTTGGGTATTTTGTTGATATTGAATTAAAATAAAGTATGGAACCTTGATATCTCAAAAGGAATGAAAAAAAAATATTTAGAGGATTTCACTAGTGAGGCTCGATTCATTATATTTCAATTTCAAGGGCAATGCAAAAATTATATCAAGGTCCCAATGTATAATTGGCACTTTATACCTTCAAAATCTATACTTCCATTTATATTTATGTCATCCAATTCACTCACAGTATTTATATCCATTTGAGACAGTTTTAGATTTTCATTTGAGACTTGTTGACAATACTCCTGAAAAAGAAAATCTATCTGGCTTAAAACAGAATACCAAAATGATAAGAAATTACATACGTTGGAATTAAAAATAGTTTCCGGCAATGATAAATCATCAAATGAATATTGATCGTCTAGCTTTCTTTTTCTCAGTGGTACATGTTGAGCCTATAAAACACATAATGTAGTAGTTATATTTATTAAATTGGAGAAATATTTTATAAAATAACAAACTTTATAGCGAAAAGGTCTTTTTTCTGATAGAGCTTTATCTTTTGGACGATACAACTCCATAAACACTCCAACATCATTGTGTATATGTTTATTTTTATATGGTGGAGTCCTAATTTTAAAATAAGCAAAATTAAAAGATAATTTGGTATAAAAATATATGATATAATCAACTCACTGAAAAGCTATAGCATACTGATGATGCACATCGAGTTCATTAAATTTAGCGAAAGCTTCCCAAGTGCGGTTGCCATGTTCATCTTCTTCAAAAAATCTGATTTGTATATTTTCTGCAAGTATTGAAAATAAATTTACTTTTATGTATAAAAAAAATATATTAAAATAATCATTGCATTTCTGATCATACTTTTGGATACTTTTTCAACAAATATAAAAACCTCATCACCTCCATAGGGAGATCCACACGCTCTACTGATCCTGTTAATTCTTAAGGTTCCAGTTTCAGAACTTTCTATAAAGTGGAAATTTTTAATAGACAAGCAATAGTATAATGTAATGCAAAATTCATATCTCTTACTTATATTATCAATAGGATCTGATACGACAGGAGGGCATATGTTTTCATCATTCATATCTCGAGCAAAAAAACATAGCCTGACAGAATTCAAATTTATATTTTTTGCTTCATTCCAGCATTCAATCTTAAGCTGTAAAATATGTATGTACATATATTATTTAAGAAAAAAGTAAATATCAAAAGCAAACAAACCTCTTCATCACTTTTTTTATAGTTAGCAAACTCTGAAATAATTGGACTATAGAGATTGTGTAGTTTACACTTATCGTATAAAACATTTGCTACTTTCTTTTTAAAAGTGTGAACAATTGACATTCCATGAAATCTATTGTAAATATAATAAATCAGTACAGCCGATTGAATTCCATAGTTAGTAAAAATTATTTAAAACCTACTTTGCTATAAAACCAGAATCTGGTCCTAAGTTCAAAGTTATTGGAACTTCATTATCAACATCGTCATTATTGTATTTGACAACAAGATGGTGTGGGTGAAGACGTATAGCGTTTGGCTCATTTTGAATAAGTATACATTTTATAATACATTCTTTGTCATATCCTTGTAGCTAAAAAAATAGATATACAAAACTCGTTATATTCTTGGAGATAGAATGTATTTATTTACCTCAACAGTGGGACATGATTGTCTTTTTGAATATTGTTGGTCTTTTCCAAATAATGTTCCGTGCGTTGCTGTCATTTCACTTTCATATCGAAAACGAAATTTATCGACCGGTTGGTTGGTAATAATCAATCTTGGTTTTATACCTAAATTATAAAACATATAAACCTATCCATAAACAAACAGGAATTCATAAAAATATATGTTACACAAAACACATCAAACCATAAATAGACATATTGTGAATGTGGGGTACGATTTGGGATGGTGAATTTCCTGATGAAGAGCTCAATGTAGAATTTGAATCTTCAAAAGATGACGATATGTGCCTTGACATATCATTGCTCGTTCTGTTCATGACCGATGGATAGAAACTCTGCAATTAATTTTCAAACTTCCTTAATTATTCTTTGATTGATAACTTAATCTAATCTATGTATATCAGGACACTTCAAATCTGCCAACTAATAAAGCAATATAATAAAAATGTAACTCGGGCAGTGTACAATTTTGACACCAGTTCTGAGCATCCACTCAGCCTAGGCAATATAATGATATTATTTTATTTTAAATATAAATTGTTTTCCTTGTGTGGGTGATCCTGATTCTAAACAAAGGGCTATAATGTTATCTGTATGTTCATTGTTCTCCATTACTACATCAAAAGATGATTGTTATGAAAACCAATGATATGAATAAAAAAAAAAAAAAATACATCAATTAACAGATGTTTGTTATTTATCAGTTCAAACCAATCAGATGGTCTTAGAATTAAAAGAAAAATACATATAACTGCATTCAAATGGAATGAGTAATTTATCATTTTTTTTGGACTCCTTGCAAAATGATGCATATGAACGTCTTTGGAACGAAATAATATCCATGCCAATGTTATGGTGTAAAATGTCGATTTGTTTATAACGGAGAAGGAAGAAATCAAGTGGAATAAGAATAAAAACAAACCTGCTAACGTGAAACACGTCCTACCGGTTCAGAGATCAAGCGCCGACTAAACACGTACATGTGTCTATGGAAATCCCCGTTGCAAATAATAATCATCATATCAACATTTTTTTTTAATTAACGCATATTTAATTTTTAAAAATATACCAAAATCGTTTCATCATTTTTATTATTCAAAGTCATGGCATGTTTGATATAATATATCGGAAGAGACTGTATTTCGAGATATTTTTATTATTTAAAAATGGAAGAAAAAATAATAATCGAATTACATTGGAACCTCAATTAATAAACTCTCGAGCTTCTACTGTAGTTTATCATTAGTAAACTTCAGCCAAGAAGGTGAAAAAACAGGTTTTTAATTACTTACAATAAATTATAGAGCACTGCGCGGATACATTTTATTATACACATTGCTTTATTATTTGGAAAAAATATATTATTCTATTTGATTTTTTTTAAATTATTTTTTTATTTATTTACGCCTCGAGGAGCTTTTATTTTAGAGAGGGTTTTTTTATACTCAGCAACGTGTTAATTGTCTGTCAATCTTAATTTTTACTATTTACACATGTCATCGACTTAATAATCAGTATTTACCTTACAATACAGGAAATCAGAGTAAACCTGGACCAAGACGATAGAACGGGATTTTATTAATATTATTTCCAATCTCCCAGTATTAATAACTGATCAAATCAATTTAAAAATTCTTGATATTAACCGAACAATCTTATGACACAATAAACATTAATAAAATAAAATTACTTTTTTTTAATTTGCTTTAGAGTTTGTCCCAATAATACAATAATCAAATTATAAAAGGAATCGTTACAGAGCTTGAATACGACAAAGCACTTTATTACACCCACTTGGACTAGGTCTGATTATAAGATATTATATATATATATATATATATATATATATATATATATATATATATATATATATATATATATATATATATATATATATATATATATATATATATATATATATATATATATATATATATATATATATATATATATATATATATATATATATATATATATTCTTATCATTGGGATATTTATTGTGTTGGAAATTAATTTAATCCATGGACCCCAATAATGCAATCATTTTTTTTTCATAAATATTAATCCCTAGAGTAATGGATTCCCAGGCATACGTCACCGTAAATACGATAGTAGAGTTACTTACCTACACTTGTAATCGGTTTTTTTGTTAGTTAATGCCTCGTCTAAGCCTAATTAACAAAAAACCTATCAAATTTACAGCAAAGCAACTCTATTACCAAGAATCTTAATCCATTTATATACAATTCAAATTATGTTTCAGTGTATGTATTCATTATAAAAAATGAAAACGCCTGACAAGGAAGGATTTTACTGAAACGCCATCAGAATATATTATAAGCACACAACATATTAATTCAAGGATGTTTCATATATTTGCGAATTCTTTGGATGTATTGGTATATATTTTTATTCACAACTTGATATAAATAAATTCAAAGAATACATACTTTTGTTATCGTCTTCTTCTCGGTAATCGTTCGAATCAAATAAACAGTATAATCTCAGATTAAATTTCTCTTTAAAATAAATGATACTTTTTTTAAATTTGGTTTCAAGTACGTGCCTAGCCTAATAATAATTTGAAATAAATGATGAATATTGTGAAAAATGTTATTTGATGTTTTAGTCTAAAATCCACGAATCACCTTATCTGGCAGCCGAGAGTAAATTCTGAATTGACATTTTAAATTACAGTGAGATTAATAAGAATTAAAAATATTCACACATTTACAATAGAGGTTATCAACAGAAACACAATCATACTTCAATTCAAAGAACAAATATTTACCTCCTTTGTGTTTTTATTTATTGAAACTCTGTCCTCTATAATATAAAACTTATTTGGCAATTTAAACCAATAAATTCTATATAAAAAATATATATGTAAACATGTAAAACTTCATTCGTCAAAATTATTTATGTTTTTAAAGGCATTGTTTCAAAGTTGAACCTCGGACACAACTTTTACTTTGTATAGTATATTTTATTACATTATATAAGAACTTGTGTATCAGATTTAATTATATGTTTATAATTAATTACGATAAACGCGTGCGTGTTTTTGCATCGAAGAATAAAATATTCCCCATTATTATAGAACTGGAAAGTCCAACCGAATAGTATGCAAATGTGATCAATAACAATATCTAATAACCGGACCTAGTCCAAATGGGTGCAATTAAGTGCTTTGACGAATTCGAGCTCTGCGACGATTTCCTTAATAATTTGATTATTGTGTTATTTTATTTCAACTCTTTCATATTTACACAAACACACAATAAAGTTGAATGCAAATTTCAAAAATAGTAATTTTACTTTATTAAATGTTATAAGATTGTTCTGTTAATATCTGAAAACACAAATAGAATTGTAATATATTTGACCACATAATAAAGCGATATAATAAAAATGTTAGTGCTCTACAATTTTAAGCAATTGAAAACCTGTTTTTTTCACTCTCTTGGTTGAGGTTTGATGATAAGAATGGGCAGATATTTAAAAAACTTATATTTCAAAATACATATGTAGTGATTGCTTTACATTATTTTATCGTAATCTTATTACAAAAGAAACACTGTTCTGTGCACACAAGACTTCATGACGCATAAACTGAATGAATCATCCACTGTTCTCTCTGCACGACCACTAAACAATTCACACTATTATACTGTTCTAAAAATACATATACACAAACAGAAGATTCAGATAATAACTACATAAACATAATCCACTTTGGTTTCGTATGGGTTTAATTAACTGTCGTATATTTCGAGGCCCACAGGCTGCTTAAAGTAATGGTTCCCAGGTAAACGTCACCGTAAATACGATAGTAGAGTTACTTATGATCGGTTTTTTGTTAGTAAATGCCTCGTCTGAACCTCGGGCGAGGCACCAATTAACAACAAAGCAATCAAAAGTACAGCAAAGCCACTCTATTACAGCTTTTAGGGTGTATGTTTAAGGCGACCTACGCCTAGGAATCCCAAGCTTTAGGGCCAGCCAACAGAGTCTAATATACTACTCTAGTGATTAGACAATTTGACTTTGATGAACTCATATTATATCTTATTCTATTATAATTCATTGTTCATACCATATTAAAATCCATACATAATTCGTAACCGGTGGACACCCATTTTTACATTACCAGCAGGAGTTGAATGCGATTCATTTATTAAATTATTATTACCCTTGTTTTGTGATGTTATGTATGTGTCCATAGTATGGCTAATAAATACACTGGATTCTCTCACAACGATCATAATTCGTTTCAATATCTTATGGTTGGTTTTTTCTTGTATCAATACTATTAGAGATTAAATAGTTTGTACGTGAAATAAATAAGAGAATTTGAATCTCGTTAGGAAAGAAACGATAATAAAATGTTTCAGATCTGCATTTGAATATGACCGCTGCTAATATGTGAGTACTCCTGTCAAATCGCGACTTCAATAATACACTGGTTACATGTTTACTTGTAAAAATATATTCCGCGTTGTTTGCTATCAATGTCCGATATGTTCTTGCATACTTTTACTCCACGTTTAAGCATGTTTTATGAAATACAAAGCACTATAGTAGCCACATGGCAGGTATATATTTCAAACATTTTGCTTCGTCTAGTGTTATAAGTATAATTTATAACAATATTCTCTGATATAATATGTATAAATATATAGTTAAGAACATGACGTAAATGTATGGCAACATTGAATAGCGGTGAACTGACGTCACCAATTGCGGTAGGATGTCTGACAGAAAGGCGGAGCTTGAGAGAAAAAAGGCGAAACTACAGGCCATTAGAGAAGAAAAGGAGAGGAGAAGGCGCGAAAAGGAGAGCAAAGATGTCGAGGAAGCCGCTGTGAGTATAATGATATCATAATAATAATGAATAATGAAATAAATGTAAATAACATCGCTGTATTAATGATTGAAGTTACGGGCGGCCGGCGGAGTGGGCAGTGAAAGCCGGCGAGACTTGGACGAGATGCTGTCTTCCCTGGGAGTGGCGCCCGTCCACGAGGTCCTGTCCTCGCTGTCCTCGCTGGCTTCCCTGACGCCGACTCCTCCAGCCACTGCTTCTCCAGACACCAGCCTGGTCGTCTCTCAGCAATGGTAAGTATTCATTACTTCATGCACTATCCATCTCATTGATTAAATCCAAATCGATTAAAACTTGTCCATGTTCTTTTGTTCAGTCATGTGAAGAAAGCCCTTCCTCAATTGACCCTGGTGTCCGTTCAAGCTACGAGCATTCCGCCTGTGGAACATGTGACTTATACCAAACAAACACAAACCGCCAATACGAGCACTCATGATCGCGATGGTTTGTATATATTAATATATTTATACAAAAAGGTTTTCTCGAGAAACAATCGAATTATTCACAAACACAGAAACACACCAAAACAGTTTATGACATTACACTTTAATTTACAAATAAGAATTACTAACTATCGTGCTGAGAATGATATAAAAACTGCCATATCACAAAATTAAACGACTAATCTTGCAGTATGGTTTTTGAAACTAATATTATAGTAACCATTAACCTTAAGACTAGTCCTTGATGATGATTATATATTTTTATTTTGAAAGACTGTTAATGTTTATTATTATTTCTCTCTGTCCCAGTGTCATTTTAGTGTAACAGTTTTGTTTTAGCTAATGTTTACATTTTCCGTTACATGCATGATGGGTTTTGCTTTTCCTCGCACATTAGGACTGAGTGATATATTCTCATTTTATGGGTTTATTTTATATTTTAGTTTATGTTTTGTTTATGATTTAAGTAGTATTTGTTGAAATCATCTTGGACTAACACGTGGCATTTTATAAAGGAAAACTTCATAGGTTGAAGGGTTACAATATGTTATTATTTTCTATTTTAAAATTTATATATTTGTATTGAATTAATCCAACAAATGAACTTTAATGTTTGCACTTTTTTTCACAAACACGCTTATGTGAAATTATTAATTTCCACAACTTGAAAGTGAATAAATTATGCATTCACTGTAATTGTCAGAACCTTTCTATAAATGCAGTTTTTTTCAAAACACGGATCTTAATCAATATATTATATTTGCTAATGGGAAATTATAAATTTCCAAAACTTAAAAGTGAAATAATAATGCATATACCGTAATTGTCAGTATTTTTCTATAAATGCCATAAAATCTTCAACACAAAAATGTTCAATTTCTATAATGTTTTCTATTGCCCAACTTAATAAATATTCCCTATTCATATTTTCTTATAAATACATTTTCGATATTGGGCGTTCTTTTGTGTGTTGATATTTTATGCTACCTTAACAAAAGGCTGCTCTTCCAATGCCTCACCACTTGCAGGATATATGGAGGACTGGTGGAGACCCAGGAAAGGTAATCTACATATCCATTCTAGAAGAACTACCCGATCGTAATGTTTAACCAATTTTTATTCAATTTAATTTTGCACATTCTGTTTTAGAGCACCATTTGCTTTTGAAAAGAACTACACTTCTCCGCAAAATCATTGCTTTTAAATTCACACCCAAGAATTTATTCGTTTCTATGTAGATTATATTACACTTTATTTATGATACTCACAAAATCCAGTAATAGATTTTTTTTATTACTTTATTAGGTGGATATTTGAAAACTTAATTTATCCATGTCTCAACTCTGTTCCCCATTAAATTATTTATTTAGTATATCTTATTATCTAAGGACTTTGTTGACATTGATTACCTTGTAATATCAGAGATTAAACGAACTAATTAATTAAGTTAAGAAATAAATTAATTTTAGCTATTCATATACCAGTAAAAACTACTACCAAAATATGCTTTTATATTTTATTGCACAATTTATGTAAATATATTTTTTTCCATCACTTAATATGTAATTATAATTATGCATGTTAGTTAAATATAAATACATGATTTTCTTCCTACACGATCATTAACTCTATATGCTTTTTATTATTATAAAACTATGTGCAGTAATACAGTTATGAATTATAAAATATAGTGATATTCCGATTATCCTTATTTCACCAAATCGAAAATGGATGCGGCAATGAACTTTACAATTGCTTTGGGTCAATGAAGCAATGTTTATAACATTTTCCAACCTTATGTCATATTTTTGTTTAAAAAATTTAGGATCTAAACGTAGTCCGGTAAAAAAATAAATATTAATAATATTTTTATATAATACCTGTCTTTTCTACTACTTTTAGTAAACTGTACTTTTCTTTAATACTAGAGTATTACTGTGCATATTTTAAATTTATAGATTTTTATAGATATAGGTAGTAATTTATTTTGAAATTCCCCTGTATTATCTGATTATTTTTAATTATAAGAAATATTTATCCCATTATTCATAAAAATAGTTTTACATAAAGTTAATAGATCCCATGACTCAATTTCAATATTGTTCATGAAATACACAATTCAATGAATTTGATCTTTTGGTTTGTTTCTTTGTAGCTCACGCGACTGATTATTACGGTAAGTTATTTTTTCTCTTGATATAACGCTTTCATAACATTCGCTTTGTCACAAGTCATTCGTACCGTACAGCTTTAAATTCATTCTTATCAGCAGAAAGATTAAGTTGTCTCGTTCAACATTGACACCAGAAATTATAGACGGTTATACGAATGTTTATATTATAGTTATATATTTTTTTCATTACAAACGTAGTAATCTAGAAAACCAATGAAAACCTTCCAGAGTTCTCCACTTTGTACATATTTTAGTATGGACAAATAAATACTTCTTTCCTATGCCTAACTTCTTCACACTGTACATTATAATACTAACAATATGGTGATTATGATCTGATTTCTATCAGTATGTCTTGCAATATACATAATTATATCAAAGTCATCTATGCTTGCGGGGCTTGGGTTTTCAATTTATATTTAAAATTCTTGTATTATTTAAGTGAGACTCTGCCGAAATATATTTTTCACATAAGTTGCTGGAATCTTCTTTCCGATGTACATATTGATTTTGTGGAGAACAATCTAATGTTGGTTGTGTGCCGGATATTGTAAACGGAGTTAAAATTCCCTATGATTATCGAACTCTTTTATATTGAAAACAAAAATGATCTGTAAAATGAGGCTGGGAGAACTTTTTATTCATTTATTTCATTTGATTCATATTTACATAACAATCAAATGTCTACAAATACTTACAAAATACTGACATATATTTTTCCTCTCCCTTTCAAGATGAATACAATCTAAACCCGGGTTTAGAGTGGGAAGACGAGTTCACAGGTAGGTTTTTATGCTAATATATATTTATTATACACACATTTAAAATATGTTATTTAAAAAAAATGCATGATTGGAGTTCATTTTATAAATAGTTACAAAAGATATATTTGTATTTTTCCATACAATATGTGACTTAGGTTAAAGGTTTTGTTGGAAAATTTATTTATGTATTATTAGCATGTTAATTATTGAAACAGTAGTACATATTGATATTTATTTGTTTCATTATTATTTGCTTGTTTTGTTTTTTTTTATTATTAGTTTGAAAGTTATTGCTTCAGCCTTGCATATAAATCATTAATTATACACATATTTATGGTTATTATCTCACAGCCAAATTTCATCTTACAAATCCACCTTTGTGGAGAGCTCGGGAATTTTATTGTCGATATATTTGTTATTTTTATTACTTAGTGGCTTTGTTATAGTTGATTTGGATAACTAATCAGTTGATAGTCTTCTCATAGTACTTTTTCAGTATTTTGCTTGCATATATCTTAAATTTTCCATTTAATTTAGTTGTCTTTTTCATTGGTTTTTATTTTGTCAGAAGTTTAATTTTTGTAAGCACAGAGTTAAGTTGCAAATAATGCACATTTCTAGTTTCAATGTGTCTCTTTTTTTTAAATTATTTTTAAGCTATTAGTCAGGTTTAGATAGTTTAAAATTTCCAAAAAAAAAAAAAATCAGCTAGGATAGATTAGGAATATCCTGTTTTTTTCGGGACATCTTATTCACCACTTTAGTGTTGACTTTCGACGATTATGGCGGTGTGCGCAACCAAGGCGAGGAGGAGGATCATAGTTTGGAGCATGGAGGACCTGGGGGAACCGGATTCCACTCGAGACTGCCGCCGGGAATACTGCCTCATGGACTACCGCATGTCAAAGAAGTTCCACCTGCTGTCACGGAAACCGAGCAAATTAAAAAGGAAGAAGAAAAGAAAGAAGGTTAAATAATTATATAAAGTAAATAATCGTCTTATATATTAATTTAATTAATATTTCCAGTGAGAGAACTCAGCGAAGATGAAAAACAAATGATTGTTTTATCAGCCGACTTCCAAAGATTTGTATCTCGAGCTGGTAAAGTTATGGAAAGAGCTTTAGCAGAGTGTAGTGATATTTATACTGATTATATTGGTGGTGAAGATACAGATGACACACAGTACGTAGTATCCTTGACCGCTTTTGGATGTCAATTTAATAAAGGAATGAAATATTTATATATAATTGTAGTGATGATAAAAGTGATGCTAGACTTGCTTTGAATCGTACATTCCATGATGAACGTTGGTCAAGAGGACGTTGTGCTACATCTCTCGACTGGAGTTCTTACCATCCTGAATTGTTATTAGCTTCATATCATAACAGTGAAGATGCTCCTCATGATCCTGACGGTGTTTGTCTGATTTGGAATACGAAGTTCAAGAAGACTACACCTGAAGATGTCTTCCATTGCCAATCACCAGTTATGAGTGCGACCTTTGCCAAGTATGTTATTTCACATCAATAGAAAAAGTAGATTGATACTAATAAATTACGATGTTTTAGATTCCACCCTAATCTAATTTTGGGAGGCACATATTCTGGTCAGATTGTATTATGGGACAATCGAGTACAGAAAAGAACGCCAATAAGAAGAACCCCATTATCATCGCAAGCTCATACGGTTGGCAATTAATCTGTTAATAATTTAATTAATTTAATAACCGATTGATGATTTCAGCATCCTGTGTATTGTCTCAATGTTGTCGGCACTCAAAATGCCCATAACCTGATATCAGTATCCACAGACGGGCGTCTCTGCTCATGGTCCCTCGATATGTTATCTCAACCACAAGAAACATTGGAACTTCAACACAGACAGAGCAAAGCCATTGCGGTCACTTCCATGGCTTTCCCGCAAGGAGATGTAAATAATTTTGTTCTCGGCAGTGAAGATGGAAATGTCTATTCCGGTATGTTTTCAACTCTGTTATCTAAATGCAGTCTCAAGAAAATATAATATACTTTCACAGGATGTCGACACGGTGCTCGTGCTGGAGTGACGGAAGTTTTCGAAGGTCATGCCGGTCCATTAACGGGAATATCATGCCATTCTGCCTCTGGTGGAATAGATTTTTCACATTTATTCCTCACATCCTCAATGGATTGGACTCTAAAACTCTGGAGCTTGAAGGTTTGAACTTTGAAATTATCAATATAATGTTGCTTATACACATTTGGCTAACTGTCATCCCCTGAGGAATTTAAAAATCATCTTAGTTTACAAAAGTAAAGAAATGCTTTTAATACTAATACAAAAGATTGTTAAAAATATAATTTTCCTGATGTACTGACATTGAAATAATGTATTGTTTTCTTTGCAGGAAAATAAACCAGTTTATTCATTTGAAGATAGTGGCGATTATGTGCTAGATGTTTGCTGGTCTCCCGTTCATCCAGCTCTCTTTGCTTGTGTCGATGGATCGGGTCGTTTGGATCTCTGGAATCTTAACCAGGATACTGAAGTATGTATTGATTGGATGGATTGTTTTCAAATGAAGCATCATAATCATGTTTGTTCAGGTCAATGCAGCCAGTATTCAAGTGGACGGAGGTGTGGCATTAAATAGAGCGAGTTGGACACCTAATGGCTTACATATTACAGTGGGTGATGACACCGGAAAAATATGGGTCTATGATGTTGCAGAGGTATTTCTATTAATTAAGTTTTTCATTAAACTTATTAATAACACGACATAATTGTTTTAGCATCTTGCGATACCTCGCCATGACGACTGGAATAAATTTATGTACACTATGCAAGAACTTAGGAATAATCAAGCTGATGAAGAGTTGGATAAATTAAATTTATCGGTTCCGTCGGGCCCCAGCTCTTTATCCAGCATGCCTTCATTGTCATCTGCATCTATGAGATAAATCAATATTTACCACATTGTGTATCTCACATTTAACTGCAATTAGGCTTTTCGGTAGTTAATTTATTCACTCACGGAAATGTAACATAAAGTAGTGAAATATTTATACAGAACACTTACCGCTTATAATAATGTATCATTGTATTTAAAATAAACTAAGCTTTAATCTACCATTTATTTTTTTAATTTATATTATAATTAGATTCTTAAATAAATTAATAAAGTTTATTTGCATTTTGGTGTCTTGCTGTCGACGATTGGTATATCACAATCTTTGAAAGGATGGTTGTCTAATTTTACAGTATCTGGTGTGATTTTCAGTCCTAAAAATATACATGTGTTTAAAAAATGCAGGCTGTAATGATTAAATTGATAACTTTCACACTTACTGTACACCCCTTCTTTGACTTCTTTTGCTTGAATAACTGTAGTTCTCAATTCGTGTTCAACAGAATAACCATACTTAATAAGCTATAATATTGAATGTCCGAACATTAATAATTGATCGACTAAAAATAATTATTTGATTGACTCACATCAGAAATTTTTGTTGTATCGGATACATCTTTATTTTTTAAAAACTCTTCTTTTATCTTCTGTTTGGCAGCTTTGAGTGCGTACTCGTCACCGGCGAAAATTTCATTTTTTGTCTTTTGTAATATTTTGTAGCACGTTCTAACCTGCGAATATATGTTATCATAAATGCAATGTTTAAAAACATAATATTCGTAGAACTAGTATTCCTATAGATAAAGACTAAACTACTAACTTGGTTTTTTAGGCTGTTCATTGTAGAGATTTATGATAATTTCATGTTAGGTATAACCTTATTTACGCAACACTCCATATGACAGTTGCTGTCAAAAGTCGTCAGTGTTACTATCTTAAGTTTATTTTAAAAGTAATAATTGATATTTATGATTAGAAATCCTTCGTTTTCTTTGTGATTTTGCGAAATTTAAGTATGTAACATTATGACTTGTCTGATTTAATATTATTACCTTACATAATATCAAAGTATCGGACATTTTTCAAAAGCACACATTCACATTCAAAAAAATCTCGGGTATGTAAATAGCTTTTATTTTTATTAAATATACACTTTTTTTCCAGAGAAGAATTTTATTAACATTAGTGTTAATATTATACACTAAATATAACTTTATATTTGGTAATTCACCTCGATTGAATGGTGTTTTGAAATAAAACAACAGAAATACTATTTTACAATATACAATATGTGTGTATTTGTTTTACATTAGTCAATAATTTTTATTAGTCAACATGAATTATAAAATGCATAATGTATATTAAAAAAATATTGTTTAAAGTAGATTACATTGAAATGTAAGCATTTTAAAAAATGAATTGGAATATTTAAATCAAAAAATATAAGAACTTTGTATGTGTTCACAACTAATGTGAAATTATTCTATATTATTTATAAAATGAGGAATGCAATCCTATAAGCACCAAATTATGAGTTCGAATGAAGTAACAAAGGAGATCCATGCTTGTCCAGTTTAATGTCCATTTTGAATATGCGTCAATACTTGAGAGGCACCATTTAGTAAGTTTTTATTTTTAATACTGAGATCAGATATTTTCAATACTTCTTCTTCATCTGTAATAATATTTAATTTTATAGATTTTTTTTTATAAAATTTATAAGCACATAAATATAGCAATATAACAAACCGGAGCTCAGGTCGGACAGATCTCTAGGACTTAATTTACATCCTTTGGAAAAGTAGTTTTTCAGTTTTCCGACGGATGCTAGAAGCAATCCAAAGAATGGAGGACTCGGTTTCAGCGGTCTTGATAAATATTCCGGGTGGAACTGGACCGATACATAATATGGGTGACTTTCAATACAAGCTATTTCCATTCTTTCCTTTTTGGAGTCAGTACCTAAAAATAATAAATCAAGATGGCTATTATTACTGAAATGCTTGTCTATAATAAAATTGCAGATCCATTATTTTTATATTGAGTATTTGTGTATATTATCCGGATACATACATGCCACAAATATAATATGTAAGATGTTAAGCCAGTAGTTATACTCTTTTTATTTACCTTGAAAAAAAATTGTTCATGCCAAGATATTAATTTTAACTCTAATGAATGGGATTTTATTTCTACAGGTTTATTAAAACTAAAAAAAATCTGCTCACACAAGGCATAGGCTGTTTTGGCAAAAGATAATCATTAGTTTCAAAGGTGATAAGTATGAAATAACTTACCCACAAATTTCAGGCCAGCTTCTTCCAATTGAGTGACATATTTAGGATTTACTTCATACCGATGTCGGTGCCTTTCTTCAATTGATTCTTTATTTCCATAAAGCTTTGCTGTTAAATTAAAATTTATTTTTTACTATTGCAAAAATGGGAAAGTAATTATGCATTGTATTAATTTTTTAAGAAAGTACTCACAAACAATCCCAGGTTGCAAGTAAGTGGTTCGTTTCCCCAAGCGCATAGTGCCTCCCATATCTCCTGGATGATGTTCAGGCATGTCAATAACTAAAGGATGTTTACAGTCGGGGTCGATTTCTGTTGAATTTGCATCTTCCAATCCGAGAACATTGCGAGCAAATTCTATTACACTAGCTTGAAGACCAAGACATATTCCGAGCATAGGTTTTTGAGTTTCTCTGCACCACTGCGCTGCTTCAATTTTACCTTCCATCCCACGTTGGCCAAATCCACCAGGAATAATAACTCCGCTGATTAGAAAAAAAAGTAATCACTACATATTTGCAAATTTGCAAAAATATTATCAAAAGTCTTACTCGCTCTTGCAGAGATTTTGCCAGGCTTCATGGTATAGAACGGGATTTTCTAATTTCATTGCTTTTTCTAAATTAGCTGCTTCAATATATTTAAGATTTAATTTACGACCGACTGCGATAGATGCATGTTGAAGAGCTTTTGCCACACTTGCATATGAATCTTCGAATTTTGTGTATTTTCCAACCAACGATATGTTGACTTCATGTCTTAAAGATTCAACTCGCTTGGCAAGGTCTCGCCATTGTTGCATGAACCTGAGGAAATCATAATTATATTTAGGTAGAATTAAGTTATCCTGATTTGAGGTAAATACCTGCTTGGTTTGGGAGTGCCAATATTCAAATGCAGCCTATCAGATAAAAATTGTACTATTCCTTGTGACTCCATCAATAGAGGTACGTGGTAAAGAGAGGTTAAATCGTGAATACATAATACCTGTAATTCCCAATTACATTGAATCAACTTGTATTAAATTATGCTCACAAATTGTAATATTTTTACCTGCTCAGGTGCAACATGACAAAAGTTTGAAATTTTTTCTTTTACTGAAAAAGAAATAGGAGTTTCTGACCGACAAACAATTAAATCAGGTGACAACCCAAGCCCTCTGAGTTCTCTCACTGATGATTGGGTAGGTTTTGTTTTAGCTTCTCCTGTCGCACGTGGCTACAATAATTATAATGTGATTATTAAATGTAATGTACCATATATTTATTAATTTTAAAATTACCTGCGGAACTAATGATACGTGAGTGCAGCAAAAGTTTTCTCTCTTAACTCTAAATTGAAATTGTCTAAAAGCTTCAACGAAGGGCATTCCTTCAATGTCACCTATAGTTCCGCCTAATTCCACTATACAGACTTGAGGTTCTTCTGTACCACAAACGGGGATCTGCGCAACACGGATGACCCATTCTTGTATGGCATCGGTGATGTGAGGAACGACTGCATGAATCATATGAAAGCATGGCATATATTATTTACTTATACACACAAATATTTTTTATTTATTACCTTGCACAGTTTTGCCTAAATAATCTCCTTTCCGCTCTCTATTGATTACTTGTTGGTAGATTTTTCCTGTAGTAATATTGTTGTCTCGGTGGAGGGTTATATCCAAAAATCTTTCGTAATTTCCCAAATCTAAATCTACTTCTCCGCCATCATCCAGGACATATACTTCACCTGTAATTTATTTTTAGCTTTATTAAAAAAAAAATTAGTTGCTTATAATTAAAATAATGGAGACAGACACAATTGTTTTCTCCTAATTATGGAGTTATAATTATATCATATTAAATTTTCATTGCTGATATTAAAAAAAAAATATTGGGATCTTTTTTGGGGATTGAACATAAAAAACATGTTTCTGTAATCTCCAGATGCACATATAAAAAATCAACAGAAATTCTCAAATTGAATTATCTAGAGATGATTTAATTTAACAATTGTAATCCGTTTTATTTATGAAACCCTGGGACAATATGTGAAATAAACTGTGAGTTTTTATTTTCTTTTTACATCGGGAGGCAGAAGAGTTATAAAAGATTTATTTTTAAAGATATAAAAAAGGTTATTTAATTGAACTTGGAATTCATAAATGTCTCGAATACTCGATCAAATTAAAACATCATTAAGTGTTACTTACAATAAGTTTAATCAGAATCTAAGAATTATATATGCGCATATAGTGACCTTATTAAAATGGTTAAAGTATTGTTTTCTTATGAATTTTTTTTATCATTGATTTTGGTAATCAACGTAAGATATTATGAAATCTATTCATTGTTATAAACCAAGTACATGTTTATATTATGATCCTGGCTATTATGATGAACTAGGGTAATTTTAATTGAAATTTTCAATTTGTTAATGTTTTTTATGTTCTGCCTGGTTTTTTAATAGGACGTTTATCTTTGAGTTTTGATTTCATTTTTGCTTTAAAGTGTTTTATCAATCAAAATATTCTTTTGATTTTTAAAAATTGATTATATAATAAATAAATATTTATGCATGATCAAATTATATAAATATCTATAAAAAATGTGAAATTTATTTAATATTTTAAATGGTAAATATTTCTGATTTTTTGCTTTGTTTTAATGGGAAATTTTCTATTTTGAGCTTTTAAACGTAGTTTTATTAAAACTTAAACATAATTTTTTTTATTATAACTTAAAATAAAATGTTTAACGGTTTTTTGGAAAAAGCGAAGAATAAAATAATATTAAAAGTAGAACCGTATATATATTTTTTTCACTGCATCATTATACTGAGGTACTGTAAATGATGCATTCCCTTTTTTATTGTGGAAGTTCCCCGAATAGGTATATTATAACCACTCAAATTTACTATATATCTTTATACTATTTTCAAAGTTAAAAGGGCTTACAATATTATTTAAAAACGTATAATAGATTAGGTTGTCTTTTTACGCGAATTCAATCTTGTGGGCTAGTCATTATTATTATTAAACACATGTATTACGTGTCAGACGGGGTGAAATTCAAATGCAAGAAGATGTTGGTCCACCTGTGATGATGATGATGATGATGATGATGATGATGATGATGATGATGTTGGAGCTTCAGTTGATGACGAATAAACAAAATAACAGGAGCGGAGTATAAGATGTTAATAACAACGCGAATGACGCGGCTGTCACCAACGGCATCTGTATTGTTGCCAGTGCAAGGAATGCCATGCATTTCATATAATATAGCGACTCTGTATATATTATATGTATAATTATTAAATATCTCTAAAATATTATTTTGAAATTAATTAAATAATATTATCATTAAAATACCCGTTTCGAGATTTTAGATATGTATTAATTATGATTAAATATTTAAATTGAATTATTTATACCCCTGGCAACACCTAGCAACACCTAGCTGTCATAATGGGATTTCGATTGACCATTATTTATAAAATTTTACAGATTACGATTAACTACCTTCTATTGACAGAGACATGAAACGTGTTATAGATAATGGATGAATCTACATTAGTTGCCGGTCAAATAGGACCATTTTACTATTTCGAAAAAGCCCCATTTTATAGTTTAAACAATCATTGAAAATGAACATTTTTTGAAGTTTCATATATTAAGATCAATACTGACAGCAAACATATTTCAAACGAAAGTATACGATATCTCGAAGGTATTCGATACATATTAAGGGCTACTTTCGCATATCTTCAATAATCAACAAATTTAAATGCAGTCTCACTACCAAATATTCTATTCCATTTTGAATATATGGCTCAGTTCCATAAAGACTTAGAGCACACGGAATTTTAATGCTTGTACCCTGATATATTAAGGACTATTTTTCTGTATATAGCGACTCTGTATACGCTGAGGATATTTGAAAGATTTGAAAGATTGACCCGTACAGACAGACAGACAGACAGACAGACATATAAAATACACACAGTTAGACAATTATATATATTATGTGTACATATTATTCTTAAAAAAAATATATAGAATTTATAAAGTTGATATTTGTTGTTAGTGCAATGATAAACATAGGCCTCGTGATGTATTTGATATCTGTAAACAAGAATACGCCAAACGGAAGAAGACTTGGCACATCTTTATTTTGGCCTCTTAACAAACCTCGGAAATGACCTTGAGCAGAAGTACGGAGCATGCACGCACACACTGACGCGGAACAGCTGACACACGTACACATGTACACAACACAACAACACAATACAGACATAACCTGTTATGAGGACGCACGTGTGTTGCAGGTTGGCGACTCCTGGTCCTGGCCTTGAGGCCTTGAGGCATACTGTGTAGTGACTGTAGTTACTACTACTAGCTGTAATCATCATTACTGACCGTGCTCGTACGGAGAGAAGGTGCCTGCGTCTATGTTGATGTACGGGTCTATCTTGATGGAGGTGACCGCGATGCCGCAGTGCTTCAGTATAGTGCCCAGTGAACTCGCGATGACTCCCTTGCCGATGCCGCTGATCACGCCGCCCGTCACCAGGATGTACTTCATGTGAGACATCATACTGTCCTGTGGCTGCTCTGTGGATCCTGATTAGTGATCCTAGTTACTGGTTACTGGTTGCCGACACCTGCCACTCCTCTTCCTGACCACTGACCAGCTCGCTCTCCCGCACCTTCGTACACCTTCAATTCCCGCGCTGAACTACCCACTCTTCTTCAATTTTAACGATCGACCACTGGTTATGTATGCATCGCAATCAATTCCAAATAATTCTTTCTAAATATATTTATTCACGGCGCCCGCACCTGCAATGCTCAATTGTTTTTTTTTTATAAAAAATTATAATGTTATTTTAAAATATGCCAGATAAGATCATTTATCGAAAATAAATGCATTTTCAACACGCGATTACACATTTTGATAACCTTTTCCATTCTCAGCTTAAATGCATTGTTTTTTTATAAATTTTGAAAAAAAATATTTGTATGTTATGTATTTATAAAAAAAATATAATCGAATGCGCACCTGGCAAGACAGAGAAGCGGTGGCTGTGTCCAAGTGACAGTTGTGTGATATTAGTTGTGATTATCGTCCACAATGCCGAAGTACTACTGTGACTACTGCGACACTTACCTGACTCACGACTCTCCCAGCGTGCGCAAGACTCACTGCACCGGCCGCAAACACAAGGACAATGTCAAGTTCTATTACCAGAAGTGGATGGAGGAACAAGCACAGCACCTCATAGACGCCACCACAGCTGCCTTCAAGGCCGGCAAGATCACACAGAACCCGTTCGCCAAGGCCGCCATTCCGCCCCCCGCTGGCCTTGCCGCCCCTCCGCTGCTGCCTCCTGGTGCGCCTGGTGGAGCCGCTGGAGCCGGGGCCGGAGCAGGGGCCGCCTCTAGACTGCAAGGCCCGGCCCCGCCTGGCATGCTGCCCCCGCCCATGATGATGGGGCCTCACGGGCCGGTGCCGCCCATGATGGGGATGCGCCCGCCGATGATGGGGCCCATGGGACCGATGATGGGGCCGATGGGTCCCATGAGGCCTCCCATCATGCAAGCTCCGCCCGCCTTGAAGAATACGTGATCGATTCACGCTTAACTTTGGCAAGCTGGACATTTTTCAGAGCGAGTGAAAACCCTCTAAATATAGTCGAAATATTGTACCGTCTTATGCTGTCTGTTTTTTATTGTACATACATTTTCACGGTAAATAAGATATTATTTTATACAATTTGTTTTTCATTTCATAATTCGAATTTAAAATACTTGACCTCGAAGCAATCAATGTAAACATTTCCAATAATGGGATATTAAATAATCCGTTGAATTTAAAAAAATTCTTAACAGAATACTCTAATCTTCCCCATATTTTTATAGTTAAAAATGATTAAATTGTCATTTTAAATATATTAATCAAATAATCATATAATTTATTTTATAATTGGTGATAATTAATTAAAAAAATGTTCAGTAAATGATATTCAAAGAGCATACTATATGTATTTATTTTTTTAATAATTAACTCTTTAGTTTGCATTTCATGTGTAGAAGGATATTTAACTGTCATTAAAACTTTTGAACTTTTACAAGTACATTTATTTACTTAACTCATTCTTAATGACAGAATTTTAATATGGGAAATAATTTTTTTAAAACCATATTGCCTATTTTTTCAATATTTATTATCACTTTGGTCAAACGTGGCGTAATAACTTAAATATATCTCGATAAATTTCAGTAGAATAATTTATTAAATAAATTACAATTACAATCCATCTTTAATAAACACCATGCTATACATTATACATACTCATAAGAGTGTACCTATGTTTCTGGATTTTTGTATAAATAACATAAAACAACAAATGCTCCAGTCATTGATTGTTATGTGCTATGAAGAGACTAGATGTAACTTGAAGACATTGTTTTTTTCAAGTGTCATCATAAATAATTATTTCGACTAGTGTTAGTCTAATCATAATGCCGTTTCTAATGCTGCTGAACCTACTTCAGTAGGTGTATTATCTTTTTGGACAGTTTTAACAGACTTAAATTGCTCTGAAACAATTTTTGGTGTACTGCTAGCTGCACCATATTCCTTATCTTGTGATAAAAATTGAGCCTTTTGAGCTTGTATATATTCAGCTCTGGTCATTTTTTTTGCATCAGTTGTTGTTTTTGTCTGATCAATAAAAGAAGGCAGTGTATATTCTTGCCTGTTAGAAATGTTTTCTAAATACCTATTTAAATTTTGATTAGGTACAATTAATCCACTTGCATTAGAAGACAGTGGGATATTATTTTTTGTATTATCCTCCATTGGTATTATTTTTCTACACACACTCGGTTTTGATATAAGGTTTCTTTGATCGGCGCTGTATCGATCAGAGAAATCTTTGAGCAGTTGATTTTGATCTTTTTCAGAGTTTCCATTTGGACTATCGTCTTCATTATAAACTTCTGGAATCGGAGAAGAAAGAACATCAGATCTTGGACTTGAAAATCTCCATTGAGTTTTTGGAGATAACAAAATTTTTGGAACCATTTTATGTTCTTTGATCAAACTGCTTGTCCTTGATGGCGAGAATGTCGATACTGTATTAAAATTTGGTTTCACCATTCTCCGATGTGTATATATTTTGGGTGAACCACTCAAATCTAAGATACTTAGATTTTTCTTTTCGTTCACTTGAGCGGCCTGTGCCTCTTTTGAGAGTTTCAACCTTTCTACAGCTGATATTCTCGATGATGGTTTTTGACTAGTCGGAATATTAAGCCTTACACCATGCTGCAACAACAGTTTTTTAAAATCCAGCCTGGAAGTCTGTTGTACAGGACCAAGACGATCTGCACAAGTTTGACTTTGTCGAACATGTGTACCTTGAGACTGAGGTATCATATTTGAGGATGTAAATTTATTGGCTGGAGACCAACTGTGTCTTGTTCTAGCATCTGTTAAATAACCAGTTTCAGGGACTTTAACAGGAGTATTTCTTCCTGATATTGAGTTTTCTGAATTACACGGTGATAAACTAGTAATTGATAAGGCTGGAGAAGCACATCGATCGATGGCTGTCTCCTTAATATTCATCTTTTTCTTGTTTTTGTGTATGACTGCATAAAGTTCTTCATTAGACATCGTTGATTTTCGGGTACAAGTTCCCAAATTTAATTTGTCATTTTCATTAGAAGGGATATCTCCATGTGTTGGAGTAGAGGCTTGAAATTTTCCTTTATTTCTTGGATCAATTGGGGATATTTTGAAAAATTCATTACTATCTTTTGTATTATTTGATGGTGAAAAAGATGTGTTTCTTTCACAGTCCAGTTTTTGATTTACTCCCTGATAAGACGATTGAGGTGTATTAAAATTTGAATATATAGGAGTATTTATTTGATTAGATGTATTATCATAATTTCCAAATGGATGATTATATCGTCTGTTGGGTAAAGTATTTATTTCAGCTTGATAGTGTGGAGATGTATTAGTGAATGTATCTTTTGATGATTTGGGTTGTAAAGTCCAATATCCAAAATTTTGTTTGTTAACAAATTCTTGTCCTTCATTTTGTAAAAGCTTAGGATGTGAATATTTCGTGTCACTCTGCTTGAAGATCGGGTTGGTTGAGTTAATGTTTCTTTGTGAACTGATTAAATCATGGGATGAAACTCGATAATCTGCAAAATCAACAAGTAATGAAAAGGAGTAAAAAGTATGATCTATTACAACATAAGAATTACTGGAAAATTATCAGAATCTAGTATTTTTTTAATTTATAAAATTCCCAATGCTAATTATGAAAAAATTTAATGAATAATGAAGATGTATTTTAAGAAAGCAAGATTAATCATTAATATTATTATACATTACCTTTGTATTTCAGACTATAATTTTATATACATGTGTTTTTTTTAATGGCACTCAAAGATACTATGATCAAAATAATTTTTTGATATATATTATATCTTAAAAATTATATTTTTATTTACAATTGCGGAGCCTTTGTTTTTTTTGTCTATAATCATGAAATACTTTTTTACATAAGTCGAATCTGATTCCATATTCACATAATAAAAAGGTATTTATTTGGTTTTAAAACAAAAAGTACTTTTGGTGCAGTTAACAAGCAAAAAAACCATGCGATTTAAGGGTGCAAATAAAAAAAAATGCTTGAAAATATGAATTGATAATATCTATTTTTATGGTATATACAATCAGTACATGAAATAGTAAGTAAACAAGTGAGGAACTTAGTTATTTTAACTCAATATAAATAAAATGCACACACAAACACAAGCGAAATTATAAATATCATGCAGTTACATATCAAGGCAATGAGGTGTTGGATATTTTGAATAATCTGAATATTTTTTTTATGTATTGACTTTTTATATTCATGAGCTACTAAGATTATAGTAAAACAATGAAATTTATCAGCAAGACAATAATTTATATAAATTCAGAGTATCCAAATTAAATATGTATTTAATTCAATTTTATACACACACGCAACTTTCTTTGCCTTAAAATGATTAGTTAAATGGTCCCATGAAGGATAATCATGATTGAGGTTTAGGATGTAATGTATTGAGAATTATCCACAACCTAAAAATAAAGTTGAGACCACAACCAATAAGATGGGCATATTTATAAAGTGTGATCAATCACCATATTTCTGTTTCAAATGAATTGGACACTGACAATATTTTTGCTCGGTGATGAGAGCTGTCTAAAGGTAGGATAACTTTGTTGGGGGATGACACAAGAGAATGATGATGATAAAGTACTTTATGTTCTGTATCATCAGTTTCAGAATCAAATGCTTCATCAGAGGTATCTAGATCTGATGATATGCTCTGCATGCTAATTATTCTTCTAGGTCTACTGTATAGTGGGCTACATAATGGACTAAGAGATAATTCTGTCAGGCGATTTTCAAATTCACTATGTATAGTGGTCAGCGGCAAATGATCGTTGGAGAGATCATCTTGAAATTTAAATTGAATATTATTTAACTGTGGAGGTACAATGGTATCCTTTTTTAATTCAGGTAATACAGTAGATGGATAGTTAATTCTGTGTCTAAGTAAATCAGCTGCTATTTCAGATTCAATTTGCTCAATTGATTTTGTATTTTTATTAGTCAGTGTAAATTTATCAACATTGAGTATTTTTTTTATAGGCAATAGAGGGGAAGTGGCCATTTTATAGCTATCGTTTCTTTTTACTCTGATCAGATTTGGATTGTCAGATTTTTGGTTATCCGTAGGTTTGTAAATGGGGGTGTCTTTTGGTAGTGGTATATTTGTAATGTCTAAACTAACCCGATTGGTGGAAAACGTAGACGTTTTATCATATTTATGTGGCGGTTCCTTCACAAGAAATTTATTTTCATCAGTATTAGATATTTTAGGATGTTTAGGAGTAGGATTACAGACTGTACAACACAATTTATATTGACTAATATTACAAACACATTCTGTAAATTTAATTGGTACTTTTAATACGTTACCTTGAACATTATCTTTGATTGGAGATAGATTGATTCCTTCAGCATCTTGAATATTGACATAAGCTCCTTTTGATGCGCATTTAGGTGACATTGGTCTAACAATGTTGGTAGGAGTTACAATATTTGTGGGAGGCATTCTAATTACTTCTGTTGTAGTAGAAGATATTTTATTATTGATGTTGGGTGCTCTTATTACTACTTTTCCAAGTTGCGGTGAAAGAGGGCGGTTGTTATTTAATATGACATCAGCTGTCTTCATATCAAATTGATTTGATGATGGTTGTTGTTCAGTTTGCATATTATTTTGATTTTCATTGTTTACTGTAAGCTGCTCTTTGACATATGGTCCTGGTTCAAATGTTGTATGAGCTCCTTTCCGTCTCTTCAAACTGTCTGATGAATAGATCACTTTTCCATCTGAATCTAATGTCACTCTAGCACCGTATCTTTTTATCATTTCTTGAGAATTATTTATTACTTTTTCTGTACTGTCTGCATTTTCAGTATTCTCTGTAGAAATATTTGAAGGAAGTTCATTGAGTGATACATACTCAGTTTCTAATAGTTTGCCAGACAATACTTTTTGGAGATTTCGTTTGACAATATCATTTGAATAATATACACTCCCTGGTGTATTGATATTAATTTTTTGGTTATTATTACGCACATCTGCTATTGTAACATATTCACCATTGTCGTTATAAATACTAGTGTCTGCCAACTCTTTAATATTAGATGTCTTCTTTAGTGAAAGCTTCTGAGGAAATACTTCTTTTAATTTACTCATTAAGCTATTCAAGGGTGTCATTCCAGTTTTCTGTAGTTTAGTCGTCAGTTTTGAACCTTCGGAATTTTTAGGTATTTTGAATTTAGCCGTGGGATTTATATCTATTTTTTTTTCAACATTTATTGGATTTTCAATAATACACTTAGCTACTGCTTCAATTTGAGAAACTCGAGTTTTGCTTTCGGCAGTAATAGGAACTTCATCATTGAAGACTATAGTATCTAGATCAGTTTCTTGTGGGGGTAGATCTAGTTTTGGACGTATTGATATTCTGTTTTTTAGTTCGTCATTTTCAACACACAAATTATCATTCAAATTACCCAAGCCTTCAACGGTGTTGTCATGTGAAACACTTTTAATGCTTTCATCATCTGAATTGTTAGGAGTTATAACACACATGGAAGGTATTCGGGAACTATTGATTGTTGTTTTTACTCGAATACGTTCTATTCTATCAAAGCCCTCTAAATCGGATGATTCTGAGTAATCTAATTCTGAGCAACTTAATTTTCCTCCCTGAGCACTAGATATCGAATCGTCCACTGGAGAACTGCAGGTATTGTTTCCAGAATCAGGAGATTCTGCACCAGAGTTTGCAGTGTCTGATGTTTTTGATTGATGTATAATAACTTTGATGCATTCTGATTTATTGGGCGAGTTAGTTAAATCATCTTGTGCATCTGAACCCATGTTTAATAACTCTTTTCCAATATTTTGTTTGTTTCTCAATATCGTATTTCGTTTAATTGTATTTGATTTTTCAGAATTTAGTGTATTACACGAAGAACTTCTATCAAGATTTATATTTGAACTGGTGGAAGAACTACGACTTTTATTTAATTTTGAAAGAGAGCTTTTCCTCTCAGGAACTGCAGGTCGAACTAAAGAATGATCACTACCGGCTGCCAGTAATGTTGTACAAACAGTACCAGCAGAGCTAGTAGTGGTGCTGGTGGAACCTTTACCAAATAATTCATATTCATTTTCAGCAGACAATACTGTTTGATTACCAGATGAATTAGTAAGTGTATTACTGGAATGCATTGGTGTAACTGGGAGATTAATATCTTCTTCTTTAAGTGTTTTAAGTCCAGAATCCATATGAAATGATGTATAGTATCCTTCAGTATCACAAGAAAATTCAGAACTTGTTTCCATATCATCATGCAAATCATTTATATCTGGAGTGAGGGTTCCTTCACTTGTAACAGAACTGGATCCAGAAGTATTTAAGAATCTTCGTCGACTTACTATGGAGCTGGGAGGTCCATGGAGAAGATTGATAGAATTACTGGAAGTTGCTGCTGATGTACTGCTTTTTGGTGCCGCAGTTGTTGATGTAATTTCTGACCCAATACTTGTACGTCCTGATTCTGAACTTGCTGACCAATTTCCACTTGAAGAATGAGGTTCATCACGAACAACACTTCCTGATATGTAAGGTCTTCTTCTTCTATTACTAATGTTTGTCTCCCTAAGTTTTACGGCATAAGACAGTGGACCAGACATGGGCATGGCAATTGGTAAACTCTTCTCAGATGAGGAATATGAATTATTTCTTTCGTGAGAAATTTTTCTATCCTGTTGTTTACCATTTGATTTGCGTCTGCGCATGGTGACAGTTTCATAGAAATTGATATCATCAATATCTTGAACTGTTGATGACTTATTACTATTTATCCTACTTTTTTCTGTTTTTGAAGTATCTCTACCGCTATCACTTGGAGAACGGCTAATAAGACGAAGACGACTTTTACCCCATTCCTTCAAACTATTGAAATGTGATTTCTTGTTTTGTATGTCATAAGGAGTCTTCTTAAGAAGATCACTAGAATGTGATCGAATAACAGCACCTGAGTCAGGACTCTCTGGCTCGTCCATAGGGCTAGAGGCATCCCTGAGGTAAACACACCAAGCTCATATTAGTACAGTGAACACATTTGTTATGAAAGTTTACAAAAATGTTTTATGGAATTTAGTAAGACTTTATAAAAAAGCAATATTAAAAATTTCTTATTTTTATTGATTCCATAAAACAATTTTTGTGAGACAAAGCACAAATTATGGAAGGTAGATGATTTATATGTATTTTATTTAAAGCAAATCTCATTCGATTTTAATAGCTTTAGTTTGCTCATTGAATTCTAATACGTGCTAAAATGTTTATATGTTAACAAAAATGCAACAAGCAAAGATACCACACATTTAAGTGCAAAGCATTAAAATTGTGGTGTCATTTGCCAATATGCTTGCAAAATTCACACATTTCAACAGACTTCTCATTAATTAATATTGTCAGTCAATAATGACTTTTAATCAAATAATTAGAAGTTGTTAGTTATGTGAATCGGATGAATATAAAGCACCTAAGAAGCTTACCCAGCAATTGCATCTCTAATTTCTTTTTGATCTGTGCCAGTGATAGTATTTCGTCTTTTACCACGAGGTTTCCGTGATCTGGTTCTACGTTTAGTTGTGGCTGAAGATTCTCCATTTTGTAATCTATCACAGCTCATATCTCCATGAAGTAAAGATCTCCGAGAAGTACACATCCGATCAAATCCTTTACCTGAGGTATCTATTGTAATAACTTCGGGGTGGAATCTGTAAAAATATTATGTTAGTTGAGTTTTAATAAATCAGGTAGTCTAAAATCGTAACGAATGATTTACTTGTTGATTATAGCATCAAATTGTTCTTCTGGACTTGGCAACTTGTGATCTATTGGTTCATCATCTCCTGAACTTAATCCACTATTGGTGGCATCAATGTCATCTAATGAAATGTTAGCAGTTATTTTGGCCAGGACGGCTGGTGCAACTGTTAAATCACCTAAAGCCTCACTGGATGTCCATTTTCGCAAGTCTTCAACAGCAGCAGGCTGAAATTTATATTAAAATTGACAATAATTACTACAAGAGCTGGATAATTATTTATTAAAAATATCAGAAACACCCGTGATCTGTCGATGAAACTGAAGTGGATTGTACAGTTCTTTTTAATAAGGCGCATGACGGGGACCTGTTAAAAAGACATTCCGTATAAGGAAAGCTGGTAAGAACGCGGAAAGAGATGGAGTCACAAAAACTATGAAGATGTTCCCGATGACCTGTCTTCGCATTGAGCACGAATCCTTCAACCGGTTCTCATGACATTCCAAAAGAGACTTTTGCGAGATGGAAGTTTTCAATTAACTTCCGCACGGACAATAACCATCATCAGCTCAACAGCTTAGTGATGGACAGAGGGTTCCCTAACAAGGTTCCCTCATTCAAGTCAATTTCTGATCGTGCTCTTTCTGTCAGGTATACATTTGTTAATTCCCAACTACTGTATATTAGCTTGGATCTACTCAGGATTTTTAAAATTCAGGTATGCTAAATACCAAACATTTTCCGCATACATTTGATCTTGTACAGTTGTAAATACACAAGTGAAACATACCAATCTAGTTTCAATGTCGACATTAACTTTATTTCGCAGACGTTGTCTCCTGGCTCCCAGGACTGGAGTGCATAGTAGTGGAGGAGAACGTCTATCAGTGCTTGGAGACCATCTTCCAGCTTTTGAATAAAGCTCCTGTAGACACTGCGGCCTTTGAACACAATTATAACAATGATGAAATAACGCATCCAATCTATTTTTATAAAATATACATACCTTGTGATTTCCGTGAATAATTCAGATGTTAGTATGGTCTTGCATGTGTAATGATTTGTAAAGTGAGCACACGTAGAAAGATCACTTTCAGCTGTAACAAAAATAATTAAATCGTTAAATAAAGAATCTGGAGAATAACAGCAAATGAACATGATTAAGCTTTTGGATCCTATTAAAAACTGTTCATACAATTTTACTATCCTATTACTACTAAATTACTAATCCAAAATACATTACATTTAAAAATTTACCAATTTGTATTTTATTCGCATGATGCCTGCGGCCGAATAATTGAGCGCAAAATTACTACGGGGGGAAGAGTGATCGACTTTTATTCCAATTTTTACTTTTTACAAATTATGCCTCACGATTTTAGTAAAATAAATTATATCGTCGAAAGGAAGGAATTGCAATTGTATAGATATAATATGTAAGTGAGGAACTAATCAATCAAGAATGTTTTGAAAAATGGTCCAATATGGAAACTTTGGTTTTGGACAATAAATCACCATTGAACATTTACAAAAATTGATCGCGTCAATAAAATAATACCCGCTTGTGGCAATACATACCTACTATTAATAAATATTTTTGGGTTTTTTCTATTAATAAAATCGAATCACTACACACCTTTGAAATAAAAACACACCTTTGAAAAGCTTTGATAAAATCTACGTTACTCCCGAATTTGGAGATTCATTTTTGTGCAATTGTTATTATGCACACCAATTCATTGTACAAAAATGAAAGAATGACTCGAGAGTTAGATAGCTCCATAGATATAAACATAAGATATCGGATGAGTGGCTTAATGCGTGTTTAGTTCAAGTGGATCAAGTGGGCAAAACATGAGTTACCTGGTAAACATTATACTGTAAACATCTCTCTTTATATCTTAAGTTATATTTCACAGTAAAATGGGTAAATGCATTGTTACTACATGTCATATGGACTCAAACATACACTCAAATACATCTAGGCTCAGTTTTTACCAAAGACTACTTCTTTAAGAGGTTTAAAATATTATTGCGTTTAAATCACCAAAGTATTGTCACAGCCACTCTCAGGGGTCACTATAAATGTGTTGAGTGAGGGAGACACACTTATGCCTTTATTGAATAGGAGAGAAGATTGCAACAATACACGGGCTACACGACTTATTTATAAGCAATGCGATATCTAATGTTTATATCTATGGATAGCTCACTGTTTGAAGAAACCGGGCCTATATTAGGTAAATTTATACGATTCTTATCTTTCAAACGATATATGGACAATTTATTCATTTGCTCAGAATAATTCTAATTGTAATCCATTCTGATGTTATAAGATGATGATTCCAAAGAAGATTTTACTACGTTTTTCTGCTTTTACTTGATTTGATGCGAATTAGATTGAGGAGCTTTCGGTTCTGACTCTCTTAATTTAAGGGTTTTAAACTTTTTTTCAGAACGTATCCATCGATTTTGGATCCATGGTTCTTACAATATTATAAATGGCAAGATTTTTCGATAGCAATATTTATAAAGTATGCATATTTGAGGTATGTACGTATTGTATTGTCACGGTTACCCTTAAGGCACCACTACCTCCCAAGAAGGCCCCCCGCATTCAGGCTTCTCTTTCTATAATAATATTATCACATAACATAAGGTTTATGATTATTCCGAATACTATTTGTGACATTTCCATGGTGAGATCGAGGTCGTAAAACAGTACGATAAAATAAATATCAAACATACGCGGAGATAAAATAGCAGAGGGTGCGGAGAAAAATATATAAAATAATTAATGTGTGCTATACACTTAAAAACATCTTGCTATACATTTAAAAACATCTTCATGTTCGAATAAATTAACTTATTTGTGTTGCAAGCAATTAGTAGAGCAAACATTATACAATGAATGAATTTTGATGAAACAAACAGAGCCTTTCTAAGGTTTCTTCTCTACTCCCAACCTTATTAAGATTCTGATGATGTGCAAATTGAATATCCGTCGATTGTTTGCTTTTGTTAATTTCACAAATAAGACATTACCAATACAAAGACCAAGGGAATAATAGAACACGTTAAGATTAACAATTTTTCACGTCTGATTCATAAAAAGTGAATAATGAGATAATTATTCGAGTCTAGCCGATTTTTAGGCTGACAAACAACACTCAAAAATAAGAACAGTTTAGAATTTGGAGAATTTTCCTAAAGCTACATTCATTTTTAATATCGATTTTAGTTGAAAACATAATCTTTCACAAAATAAGTGTATAAATTGGTCGCGGATTTCTCTGTGCGACGAAGGCGGCGTTTCCTCCCACGAAGATTGTCTTAGTCATCATCAGTGAGTGAAGGAGAAGATGGATTTGTATGATGAAGAAGGAAGTCTGAGTCCTCAAGTACGATTGGATTCAAGGAACTGGTCGTGATTGAATTAATACAGCCGCATCCGTGAGTAATTTTAAGTTTCGTATTGCACGTTTGTGATTTGTATAATACTACGATCTTTTAGAATATGGAAAATCATAATCAATTAAGATTTTTTTTTATAGTGCGAATATAACATAGTCATCCTAAACAATGGGTTTGTTTATAAACGTTGCGGTGTATAAATAATGTTGATTGATATTAAATAAGATGTGAAACATGCGGGACACACACATACATATATTTTTAAACCTTCATATAGATATAAATTATAATAAATTATTAAATATCTGAAAGTTTGATTGAAGCGAGCGTTGGTGGTTTCGAACAGGTTCTTCGTCCTGCCGTTTTTATTTTCATTATTCTGTTGAGATCATCTTGGAAAAAGATCATAAAAACTAGGCGTGGTTTCCCCCACAACATATGATGATGAGAAAATATTATATACAATATATATTTATTGTAGAGAAATATATAACATTAATAAACACACAGTGATAACACAAAAAAGGCTTAATAATAATAACACATCTAAGTACTTCTTATTCATATCAATGACGATAAATCAAAAGGTACATATATAAAATTGTTGGGGGGACGAATTAAAGTCAAACAAAGAATAATAAATCAATCAGCGTGTATTAAAACTGGACCTTAATTGATAGTAATTTAACTTGATTTATTCATTGATTATCAAGAATAGCTTTGATAATAATAAAGCAAAATCGATTAGAATATTTTGTGTGAAAAGAATAAAATTCCCAATCGCTTATCTGAAGTAAGGTTAACTCTGAACCGATTTATAAAAGATAAGAATAATAATATATATAATTGTCTAAGGTGTGTGTATGTGCGGGTGCATCAACCATCAGTGTTACCAGATGGAAGAATAATATTTTATTACAATTAATACATATCTAAAATATTGAAACGGGTATTTTAATGATAATAATATTAAATAATTTCAAATTATTTTTCGATGTATTTAATTTTATAATGCATATAAAATCCACATTTTTATACTTCATTTTTAAAATCAAAACTTTCTTCTAATCGATAAAAAAAAACATTCACAAATTGAAAATTTCAATTAAAATTACCCTAGTAATATATATAATTGTCTAAGGTGTGTGTATGTGCGGATCCATCAACTATCAGTGTTACCAGATTGAAGAATAATATTTTATAGAATTATTTTATTACAATTAATACATATCTAAAATATTAAAACAGGTATTTTAATGATAATAATAAAATAATTTCAGAATAATATTAGAGATACGTAATAATTCTCAAGAAACAGTATTAGTCTTGACTTTTTAAATATTGTGAGGAATATATTAAATTATTTTATTTATAATTTACTTTGAAAATGCAAACATCTGATGAATGAAAAAATAAACAACTTATTGCCGTCCTATTATTAAACCAACAGAACAATAACAAATTGAAAATTTCAATAAAAATTACCCTAGTATATAATATTGAAGTAATGTGATTTAATGAATCATGATGATGAGTTGTTGTTAGAAAGATGCTCTATTTGGTGGAGAAGGGCGGGGCGGCGCGTGAAGGCACCCAACAAACTGTCTTTGAACTCTCAAACTAGTTTGTATCGAGATGGTACACACGAAAGGTATCCATGTTGGTGTGGTGTATTGATGAAGAAGAAAAGCGGTATTGAAGAGGCTAGTTACCCTATAAGGTCCAAGACTCACGTACACTCACTTCAGTAACCGACAAGAAAGAATTCTCATCAAGTCAAGAGAAAAAGCACACGGCAGACCTGACGTGGCATTTTATTTTCGAAGTCATTAGCGACACAACAAAAATCATTCGAAGGTAACATGCGAGTGTTGAATAGGTAAAGTGTGGCCTTTTTAAGTTGCACTCGACACGATGCAATAGTGAGTGTTCGATACAAACGGGAAGTCCATTTTTCGAAGGGCGAAAGAGGCAAAAAGGCGAACAACCTCTTCCCATCGGAATAAAACACTTCTTCGAATGCAATGCAACTATACATACTTCACTTGAAAGCCCATTTCAATACTATAGACATCGACAACATGCGGGTCACGAAATCAATAATACTTTCCAATTCTCCGCCAGCCAGAATTAAAATAAACAATTTTCACGGTTGAAATGTCAAGCTTATTGTTTGCAGAATAATCAAATCTGAGTAACACAACGGCCCAGGCGAATTTCGAAAGAAAAAAAGGTACATATGTTACGAGCAAACATCAGTTTTTCAATTGCTCAAAATTGTAGATAACTACGCGGCTTACATAGATATCGCATTGCATATAAGCAGTTCGTGTAATTTTGTTTAGCCCATATATTGTTGCACTCTCCTCTCCTATTTGATAAAGGCATAAGTGTGTCTCCCTCACTCAACACGTTACTGAGTGTGGTTGTGACAACACTTTGGCGATTAAAACGCAATAATATTTTAAAAATCTTAAAGAAGTAGTCTTTGGTAAAAACTGAGCCTAGATGTATTTGAGTGTATGTTTGAGTCCATATGACATGTAGTAACAATGCATTTACCCATTTTACTGTGAAATATAACTGAAAATATGAAGAGAGATGTTTACAGTATAATGTTTGCCAGGTAACTCATGTTTTTAGCTACTTGATCCACTTGAACTAAATACGCATTTAGCCACTCATGCGATATCTTATGTTTATATCTATGGCGGCTTATATTTTTATTATTCGGTAAAATGTACTATCCTATTTGAATGTTCGGATATTAACATAACAATCTTAACACATTATAATATTAATAAAATAAATTTGCATTCAACTTTATAGTTTGCCCCATGAATATAATAATTGATGTATGATAAGTGTATATATATATATACATCATATAATGTTTTGTGTAAATATCAGAGGGTTGAATTAAAATAATACAATAATCAAAATATTACTAGGTGTGATTACGAGATACAATAGAATAGAAAAGAGAGCTTTTATTTACTATCAAAAAATTGCACTGATAGCCATGCTGATATTAAAATAAAAGCAAGTCTTCAATTAAAGCATAATGAAATTTTCTTTAAAATATACCATATTTGTATCAAAATTTAATACTATTTATAGAATAACAAGTAGACCCCTTAGTTTACTGGCACATCGTTCTTTTTTAAAACAATGTTCAGAATTGGGATTAGTTGAAAATTACAATCTATTTTAATGTATATTTTAACGTGTTGTATAGGAAGAAGTAAAACCCAAGCTGTTTTATATCGGTATAAAAATCTTTTAAGAATGGCGACTGTCTGAGTCTTTAGAAGTCATGGCACATCCGACCTGATTTATAGGATGCTATTTTAACCAACATCGGTAGTCTAAGATTGCGATTTGTTCTTTAAAGTGTCTCTCACACCCATAGATATACTGTAAGCTCACACCTTGGGGCTTAATAAATATTATTCGTTTATATAGATTATATTGACCCTTCAAGGTCTTCGATGAGTCAAGAATCACATTCAGATAAAGCACGAAGAGTATTAACAACAATATGCGGTGTCTTTCATGTGGCATAGGCGGTGCTTCTGAAAGATATTTCTTTAGTATTCCCGACTGATCCACAACTACTATTATTACTATACTGTATAGATTCATGACTCCAGATAGATCTTTTAAAGTCGGTCTCTTCAAACAGTCAGCTACGTAACTCGACAGTTAAATGTCATCAAGAGTAATCAATATTTAAAGAAATCGACACATATTTTGTATATTATGTGTATTTTTTCGAGTCATTGAACAGTCAAGTTGTGTTGATTTAAAGTCTTTGCTCAAATATTGAATAAACAAACACGACTGCATATATCCTTATTTATTCACTTTTATTATTTTAAAAACACAAACGTTAAAATAATAATGAAATAACACAATTCTGCTTATTTCATATTATAGAACGATTTTTTTATGCTTTTGAGAGGGTTATTACAAATTTGTTTTTTATATATACAACAACGTGATGATTAATTGTCTTTACTACTAGTTACACAAGTCACCGACTTAATAATCGCCTCAGTGTTTAAATTACAATCCAGGAAATCAGAGTAAACTTGGATCAAGACGATCGATCGCGATTTTATTCATATTACTCCCAATCTCTCAGTCGTAATAACCGATCATTTAATATTACTTTAGTGGGATTTAAACCCATGATCGCAGGATTTATAGCCTTATCCCCTGCGCTATTTTGCTGGTGTATTATAAATAAATTACATTCAGATTAATAGAGATAATAGATTCATTCAGAGGGGATTTTTTTGACACAGCAGAGTGTTGAATAATCGCCGCGGTATTTATTTTACAATCCAGGAAATCAGAGTAAACCTGGATTAAGACGATCGATCGTGATTTTTATTAATATTATGCTCGATGTAATAATCGATATCATCAATTAACAAAAAATGACTTGAGCGGGATTTGAACACAGTATTTGTAGCCAAGCGTCTTATCCCCTGAGCTATTACGTTAATTGATTAGCAAGGCTTTCTTAATTCAATTATTTAATATCATATAAGGCACATCGCCTCATGTTCATCATCATCATCATAAGCACTCCAGTTCAGTGATGAACCAAGGCTTCCCGCACCAGCATCTTCCACTTAATGCTCCTCCAGTTATTAATTCCTAAACTCCTAACTACCTTATAGAACTCGTCCGCCCACCTTAGCCTAGGTCTACCCTGCCTTCTCTTACCCACAGGCTTGCTGGATAGTATTTCCGATACTATCCTCCTGCTCTTTCCACGTGTCCGGCCCAACCTAATGTTAAAGCCCTAATGAACTGCACTACGTTCACGCTCTTATATAATGAGTAAATCTCATCGTTCCGTCTAATTCTAAATAGTCCTGGTGCCTCCTGAACAGGACCCAAGATCCTCCTAAGAATCTTCCGCTCGAACCTAAGCAGCCTATCCTCTTCAGTCTTGGTAATAACCCATGTTTCTGCACCGTAGGTTAGTACTGGCCTAATTAGCATCTTGTATAATTCTACCTTGGTACTTCTACTTAGATACCTTGATCTGAGCAAGCGTACTAAGCCGAAATACGCCCTATTAGCACTTTGCAGGCGAGAGTTTATATCCTGGTTATTTCCAGCCTCATTAGTGACCACTGCTCCCGAATATACAAACGAGTCAACCTGCTGAAAGTGGTCATTGTCTACCTTCAGACTACGATGTTCCATCGCCTCATGTTAGAATGGGTAAATCTAAAATGTGATGTTTGCCAAAAGTGATATTTAGCGTAAAGGAATAACGGCTCGGTGGAAGGTTTTAACGCAATGTCGCAGGTTGGAGCTCGTTAACTGCGTGTCTTTAAATCTACTACAGTCTCCAGAATATATTGTAGTATGAATATAACCGGTTATTGAGAGCATGTCTCCAAAGGCATCCGGTCTGCTTCTCCGCCATTGTCCTGAACCAGTGACTCTCCTTCGATGTTCATTCATTCGCCCTTCCTTTGCCACCATGCATAATTTATATAGCAAAAATCATTAAATAAATTGACTGCTATAAGACTATGTGCATTCATTCTCATGGGAATAATGTCTGGTGACACACAAATAAAAAGTTAAAAAAAATAATTTCGTTCTCACAACCCTCGAAGTGATTTGCCCTCAACACATGTCGGAAATTCTTCTACGACCCTATTAAAGACAATGAATATATTATCACAACTTTAAAAATAACAAAATATATTTCTTAAGAACTCAATGTTTAATGTACAAGCGTAAAGTCATGTCACGAATAATAAATAAAAATAAAGATTTAATTTATACGTCATTGATCGTGTTGATGATGGAATTCCATATGGATCCTGGATGGAATTCCATAATTATTTAATGAAATAAGTTTGTAATTTCCACTATATTTTTATTACACTCTAAGCGCTTTCGACTACCAACATGTAGTCATCTTCAGAGACTAAATGATTCTATCAATTTTATTTCTTTTCTATCATTTAGTCTCCGAAGATGACTTCATGTTGGTAGTCGACAGCGCTTAGATTGTAATAAAAATATAGTAGAAATTACAAACTTACTTTGTTAATCTATACGATTAGGTAAGTAAGTTTTGGGATATAGGGTATAAATCTGAAAAATAAAAACATATAAGCCAAAACATATATCAAATCACATTTTTACACAAATTAATGAAAGTACCTGCATACCAAGGAAACGCCGTAAAAACTTGTTCCAAATGAAATATAAAAATGTAGATAGCGTCTTTGAAAGTAGCTTTATGATGTAAAATATACATATAAACAGTTATGGAAATTTCTAAGTCTCTTTCAGTGGTTTTAAAGGACAGTAATGGGCTACTGTTGTCCAAGATGTGGTGATAAGCCGCTGACTGACTGTTGTAATGGCTTTTATGAGACAGCTTCATACCTTCCACATTTATTATACTGCAGGCACGTTCACCTCATTCAGTAATGTGTTACTTTACAAATAAATAAATGATATAATCTAAAGGTTGTATCTCGCAGGGTAGCTAACTGTTGGCGAAGGACCAGAAATGCGGAACTGATATCTTGGTGGTCTCTGGTTCAAGGAATGCATAAATCGTGCTACACCGACTATCAGATTTTAGTAATACACATTATATATTATTAAGATAGGAAGAGTACGAGCAAGGATTGTTTTAGATTAGAATATGTATTTAATGATATATTTATCAAACAAATTAGTTCACTGCTATCTATATGGGGCCAAAATTATGCATGTAGCATTCACATATAATTGAATAATTATATAAAAACATTGAAAATCATCATTAAGACCATAAAAATAATCAATTTCATCAATAAAATATATTTGGCTTTTTGTTTATATTTATTAATTTACGCCCCGAACAGCTTCTTTATGAGGGTTTTTTAGACACAACAATGTGTTAATTTTCTGTTGGTGATTACTAGTTATCTACCCGACTTAACAATCGCCTCAGTATTTAACTTAAAATCCAGGAAATCAGAGTAAACCTGGATCAAGACGATCGATCGCGATTTTATTAATCATTCTTGATCTCCCAGTCGTAATAACCGATCAAATCAATTTAAAAATTCTTTACTTACGTTTTATCCCCTGAGCTATTACGCTGGTATCATTATCAAAATAATGTAAATTCATTAATATTTTTCTGCTTTTACTCAATTTGTATTCCTGAACTAACTGTGTAGACGCGTACTAAATATTAATATGTAAATTACTGTTTCGACAAAGTTAAAATTATATTAATAAATTGAAGGAATAAGTACTTGAATGTTTGATGATTTTATTTGTATTAAATCATGCGCTGGGTCTGTTTAATGTACTAGTATAAATATAGTATAAATATTTACAGAGTTCAACGTTAATGATGATGCGGCTCGACTGATCTGCGGGGCTTACATTATAATTGTGATTTTTAAACATTTAATACACTCGAATAGAACTCGTCCGCCCATCTTAGCCTAGGTCTACCTATATATATATATATATATATATATATATATATATATATATATATATATATATATATATATATATATATATATATATATATATATATATATATATATATATATATATATATATATATATATAGTAATGATAGGTGCCGTTATTGAAGTGAATATATCCGGTTTCAAGAGCGGCGCAACAAAGACAGTGTCGAATTTCACAAGAGACACGATTTCCGATGGTTTAAGGTGTGTATGTAAGTACATAAAAAGGACTTTCGTAAATTTAACCACTTAATGGCGAGCCGCGACTACGATTTACTAAAGTATTAATCAAAACATTTCCACGCGATCTTTTAAATTATGAACCGGATGCCTTCATTGTGAACTGATGGATGTTCAACGTTTCACATTCACACAAGTTACACAATATGAGTGGAATATGCCGCGATATTACAAAGAGTCACATAAATTTGCTAGTCTTGTGAATAAACACCGAGCTTTTATACAAAAGAGTAGCCAGCAAAGCATACAAGTGAATATGACATTCCTTTAACGGGCTGTGTCACATGAGGTAGTTTATCATTGAGGGGTATGTTCATCCCGTAACAACAAAATATTAACCCATTTAAATTTACTCAGTCGATTATTAAGTAATAAGAAAAAGAAATTGGCATGTAGGGTAAGTGTACTAGTAGTGGACCATTTCAATTTCGAGTATCTGGGAATAGTTATTAAAATGAAATAATACCCATAGATATATACACAAGATATCGCATGAGTGGCTAAATACGTGGTTAGTTCAAATGGATCAAGTAGCCAAAAACATCAGTTACCTGGCAAACATTATACTATAACATCTCTCTTCATATCTTCAGTTATATTTCACAGTAAAATGGGTAAATGCATTGTTACTACATGTCATACGGACTCAAACATACACTCAAATACATCTAGGCTCAGTTTTTACCAAAGACTACTTCTTTAACATGTTTAAAATATTATTGCGATTTTAATCGACAAAGTATTGTCACAACCACTCTCAGGGGCCACTATACATATGTTTAGTGAAGGAGACACACTTATGCCTTTATCGAATAGGAGAGAAGAGTGCAACAATATGGGTTTACACGAGTTATTTATATGCAATGTCTAATGTTTTTATCTATTGATAATAACATTTTAATCATCAAACTACATGTGGCCATTAATCGATGATAGAACTCTTACTAAACGAGAGTGTTTGAATGCTTCGTGAGTGAATTAATTGACAAAAACCTAAATAAAGTATTTTACGTGTGCATTTTTATAACCATATTTGATATTTTGTTGAGAAGTAATACTCTGGAAAATAAGGAATTACACTACTTTTAATTCTTGTGGTGTTCAATATTATAAGTCATTTATTGTTCATTGATTATTAATTTATCATAAAAAAGTTGATCTGTGGCTCACTACCGGCACAAAGTAAAATATTTGTTTAAGTTTTCTGTGATTTATTTGAATGACAAATTTATTTATTTATATAACTTTGTGGATGGATTTATGATTATGGATTATTTTATGAGTATTATGATTATTCCATTGACTTATAAAATATATAAGCATTTGAATAATTTATAATGTCGTTCTATATCAACACTAGATATGGCACATTTACCCTATGTAGAATTTTGGTATTAATAATGAGAAAATTATGAAGGAAACCTGATGGCTGATAAAGATGTGATGGAATTAAGTTTTTTTAGTGTAATCTGTTTATAAAATTGATAGTGTAATTTGAGACTAGCCAAGTTGTAGTGAATATCATAATCTTTTTGTACCACCAAAGTCTGTAAAGTGTCAAGATGATTGATGCGGTTGGTTAACTTCCTCTCTTTTGTCTTACAGAATTTGCAATTCAGACATCAACCGCGATCATAATGATGATAAAAATGTGTTGAATGAACAAGAATATGTATACAGATAAGAATTCTAACTGTATATGGCATGTGTGTAATTTATATGGCTCTTCTCAATTACGCCGACTTACACTCTAATTTCTGTAGAACAAATTGAATGTTATACATAAACAGCAATGGTTAGAGAGAAAAAATGAAGCTAAGCCATGTTTGGGGGGAGATAAATTGGAAACAAAGATACGAGTAGGTTAGTTACAATCCTAGACAAGTCATTTACAAACAGTTTCTCTAATGGAATTGTGACGTTACATACATATACCTATCTAAATAAAGAACATTCAGATGAAGTTATGTAGCAGCTGAAAACCATTTGATTTTTCATAGAATAATATTATTAATTATATTTTTTTACGAATATAATATATCGTATATTCTTTGAGGGGCGTATAAGACTTATTAGGATGACTTGGGTATTTCGTTACCGACCCAGATACACATTTAATTTTCTGGTGGATTTAAAATACGCAATGATCGAGTCTAAAATTCACTATTGTATTTGTCGAGGCCTACAACAAATGACTGCACGGTCCGGAAAATGTCGAGATTAATTCGAGAACAATGAGAGAATCTTCCTTTCCTTCTGACAGACAATATCTGGCCAACAATAACAGACTGACCTATTTTTCTCCTATCCGGATTGAAACTACAGTCGGTCTGCCTTGCTTATTTACAAAAGCTCAAATATAGCAAGTATATTACAATTTCTTTAATATGCATAAGTTTTTACAATGATTGATAGAACAATACATCTTTGGAAATAGACTTAGGTGTCCAGAGTGTTTACATCTTTTTACCTATAACTAACATGAGAATGTTTTATTTAAATTTGACATGATATAATAGAATTAAATTATAGAAAGAATGGGAAAAAATAAAAACCCATTTACAAATTTGAATATTAATAAATAATAACAACAATAAAAGCAATATTAACAAAACAATTACAAAATATAATGCTTAAAAACTAAATAACAATTTTTTGGGGTAAACCGAATTTGAGTTGAGTGGATTATTAGAAATTTAATTTTATTTTTAAAAATAATATCAGTTTTGGGTTAGTCGGGAAGTTAGTCATTTTAGTGTAATGTTTTTTTACTCAAATCTGCGATATTTGCTTTAATCATTTTTAACTTAATGTCCTCTAACTTCTTTAAGAAATGTGCCAGGTTCAAGATCTAAGGCCATCTTAAGACACTTGTTTTGGACAATTTGAATATTATTCATATGAATTTGTGCCATAGTAGACCAAGCTGGGCAGAAATAATATAGCAAGTAAAAATATAGGTAGAATAATTTTAAGAGCAATGAACCATTAATACAGTATACGTGATTTAGATGAATGGAGGTAATTTATTATTGGATAATATAAAATACATATGTAGGTTTAAAGTTTAGTTAATAAGAGTTATAATTAATGACCGGATGACTTTTGAGTGATGTAAATCCTATTATATTTGTGCGTATATCATGAATATGGACATTGTATGTTCAGCTTGCTATAAATAGAAGAGCGCTTTCGAAGAGAGAGAAAGTTTTCCTTGTTCAAGTAACCAAGATGGACTTCCATCGTGAACATTGAATCACTTGCGTAATTTAACACCGAGATCTTATAATATGTAGTACTTAAAATATAGTTTAGAAATCGTGTATGTCATATGCGGAAAACAGTGTTGATTTCAATACCGAACTGTACGAAGACATACAAATATAGTTGTCTTCCTGTTTGGTTAAACTTACACTAAATACAACCACAAATAGAAGTCAAGACACGTGGATCCAGCACACGTGTGATAAATAACCTTTTTCCTTTATACAATTATACTGGACTACATAAAAACATCGTACAATGAGAATAATTAAATGAGAGAAACCATTTCCTATGCCCCACAATACATACGAGTGGATTTGTGACGTTAAATGAAGTTCATATGATTATTTATATATTATTAGATTTAGGAGATTAGACAAATAGTTATAAATAACTGCATTTACGTGTGTTTAGATCATTTTTGTACTGCTTGATGTTAATTGTACTTTTTTATTAAAATTATAATATATACACAAATATGTATTTGTAACCGAGCCGCCTTGTGGCCCAGTGGTTAGTGTAACGGATTCGTGAGTGAAGACTCCCGGGTTCGATTCACGGCACCGGAGTCACTTGGTAGATCTAGCTTAGCAAACTAGATCTTAAGTACTCATTGCTGTGTGGTGGCCTGGGAAACCATCTCTACTATATTCTCCCGTAAAGGCCAAGGTGGCCTGGCCAACCCCTTATAAAGGGACTCCCGTCAATAGGGAAGGCGTCACGATATATATGTATTTAACAAATTAATGAATGCCTTCTTTTAGTAATATTGCAGAAGCCAAGACGCGATAAAATATTTTAAAATATGATGATGACTTAAAGGAAGTCTAAAGCGGTTGTCCCTTTGACCCGCTAGATAAGAAAAATATCATACATGAATAAAAATAACTGATAATATCTAGCTTATGCCGGGTAATGATCCCTTAAAATCCGTTTATTGTTTTCGTTCGTAAGGGTTATGATATTCAAGAGATTTTCATAAGTAAATTGAAGTTATAATTAATACAGGCACACGTGGTGGAACATTTGAAAGGCGTGTGTTAGTACTGAAATTAATTCAGAACACGACTTCGATGTGTTATTTTGCAATGTGAATAATTTAATGCGAACTGGTTAAGAAATACTGTGAACTCTTTGAATTATCAAAACATAATATTGAATAACGTATTTAGTCATGAAGAGTATCAATGATGAATGGGAATTGATTAGTGTGTCCTTATATAACCTCAATTAAGGACGACCAATTGTATGAGGGCCAACGACTATGAAGCAACGCATGACTGATGATACTTCCTGTCCGGCAAATGAATACTTTTGTATGTGAAAAGAGAACCACAATATTGTATTCTATACGAAATGCTAAAGTGACATTGTGTGTGGATGGAAAATAAAGGAGTAATGACCAAAATAAGTCCAGTCCAGTGCACGATGAGGCCACGTACAGCTATAAACCCAGACAAGGGCATCGCAAGGTTTCAAAATAGACTAGACTGAATATCCTTGAGTGAGAAGACACAAATCAGTGAAAAGTCTGCGTTAATAAAGCAAAAACACACTGGAACTAATCAAATTGGTCAACGTTATTTTTAATACTAATAGAACAAAGCATGAGTATGCAGAAAAGCTCTGAGGCGCCAGCCACATCATATAAACCACACTCATTAATCAATAGAAACATTACCTTAATCGATACTATTTTATAAAAAATCATGCAAAGGCTCCTTTTAATAATTAATGATTAATAATGTATACAGTGTAGACTTATATTAATTGAGAATATTTTAAAGGGGGGTAGGGTTAAGCGAAAAAAAATGACCAAACCAGCGTAACAGCTCAGAGGATAGGACGTGTAGCTACAAATACTGTGGTCATAGGTTCAAATAAAAAAAAATGATTAGATCAGTTATTACGACTGGAAGATCGGGAATAATATTATTAAAATTCCGATCGATTGTAAGGTAAATATTGAAACGGTTATTATCAGTGATATGTGTAACTAATAATAGTTAAGATCACCGATAAACTATAAATTTACATGTTGTTGTGTCTAAAAACAAAACAAAATTTGTAAAAACCCAATCAAAAAAACCCCGGGTCTTAAACAAAAAATATTTTGATTCCGATTAATATGCATAAACAGTAGCTTATTATTACTAGCGGAAAGAAATGCATTTGAGACTAAATTGTGGACCAGACTGCAAAATTAATTATATAAAAAAAATATTACAAAACAGGACAACAAGAAATAAAAAAAATATATATTTTTGGATGTGCTTTAAATAAGTGATCTTTATAAAAATTCTTTTATAAAGTTTGTAATTAATTAACTGGTTTTACATTTTACTGTTTTTGTTCATAATAATTTGCCACCTTTAATCAATATTCATTCGGAATAAACATCATAATTAAATTAAGGAGTTTAATTAATTTATTGTATTTTTTTTATAAATATATTTTGTGATACCCTAGTCCTCCTTAAAATATTTTCAATGATTATTAGTCCCCTTAGTATAAAATAAATAAATATTATAGATAAAATATCTTTTGAATAAAATAAAGAAGCGTAGACTTTTTGATACATATGTACATACATAGTTACTTTGCGGATAATTTTTATTGTTTATAAATGTATAAAATATATATTATGATGCAAAAATAATTTTTCTTTTGTGTAATATTAGAATAATAATCCAAATGGTATATCCGGGACATTTACGCGTAATAAACCGATGTTTGTTATGTATTTGCAGCGGTAATTTCAGGCAGTAAACAGGTGAGAGATCTCATCCTCTCATGCTCCACACTTCAAAGCATTGTAATTTCCTCGGCCAAAGACGTGATAAGGTTTAGGACTTGATAATAAATGAAATACAAGCTACTTTAAAAGTGGCACACATATTTCTTTAATAGTGTTCCGCTATGTGTCAGTAGACAATGTGTCATTTGCATCCGAATAGACGTGACAGTATTTCGAGGCTATGGAAATATTTACAGATTTTCATTACAAAAGAAAAATAAACAATACAGCTTCTGTACACTCGATATCGCTTATCTTTGGTGTTCAATTTATTATCTAAAATATCGGACCAACAGAGCGGCATGTGCACGAATAAAACATTGTGCCCGAAAAAATAGGGACAGGGGCGAAAAATTCTCCATTGAGGCGTTTTATAGGGCAGATGTGTACATTCGGGTTTAGCAGGACCCCATCATATGTATGTATTTAAAGCAGATTGCTTAAGTGCTTTGATCAATTATCAAACAATATTATAATTTTTCACCGTATACGAATATCATCACAATCAAAATGGTCACTTTATGCCCGATAAATTCGATAGACACTAGTTTTTAGCTGCCCTGTCACATAATGATTATTTCATAATGTCACATAATGATTAGTCATCTATATTTTGAACATGAAATATATCATTCGATTGATTATTATATTATACATATGATATTACGAAAAAACTCTACAAATCATAGAAATTAGCTGGAGAAGAAAAGAGTCTTTATGACGTTATCTGGCAGAATGGATTTTACCCATTTACATCATGACCTAATCTTATAAAAATATTATTTATAAAAAATTCACAACTGCCTATTTGGTAATATAACACTTTTTACTATAAATACTGTTCATCAGGTATATTTATTTATTATTATTATTTAATTTTATTTCATATCAACCATTTTACGGTTATAAATATTTATATAGGCCATTATCAAAGACAACTTAAGATCGTTTTTTCGAAGTGGTTTTTATTGATAATTTATATTATTCAGAAAGTGTCCTACCTAGATGTACATTAATATCGTAAAAAAACCAGCTCAAACCTATTTAAAAATCGAGTTATTATGAAAATCGACTGTTTTGTTCGTAATGTTAATCCTAAAGTAAAAAATAATTTTAGTGTTTAGGAGTCGTCTTTAATACTACGCAACTCAATTATATAACCGATAGATCCATATAATTTTGAGATAAATAACATACCTATATGAGATATTAATGATTCTGGGGTTGGTTTAGATTATTTTATAATATGTCGTCTGACCATAAGTTGAATTAAATTCGCATATTTTTTTAAATGAACCCATCGCGGTGTAAATGTAGCATGAAACTCAACATAAGGTGATAATAAACCACATTCTCTAGTCGAGGGACTGACTCTATTGTACAATATTGGGGGTTGCATTTAAGGGGGTGAATAATTAGCTATCGAAAAGGCGTATTGGACATCATTGTTAATATAAGCTTTATTTATATCCAATCCAAAGCGTATTGTGATACTTTAAAATGATTAAATAATATGCGCTGTGTTTGAAAACGACCACGAAGTATCGCTTAACTTACTTTTTGGGCATTAAATATATTTTTAAAATGGGGAGCATATTTATATTTATTTAAATGGTTATTATATTTTTTATTTGATGCACTATTTAATTCAAAATTTTAATGTTGTATACGGCATATTTATTTTTGGTATGCAGTCTTTAATGCATGTACTTTTATACTGGTGTAATGTATTTTGACTAATGAACCACATTCAGAGCTCATTCCTGAAATTCAAAAGCCCCATGCCACACGGTTCATTCCAAGTTTTAATAGTTTAAAATATTTGTAGATATGCAGAATAAGTATAAATTACTTGCTGACACACTGATAGACGACTAATTATAGTTTGGACGGACTGGCCAAACGAAATAGTTCAATTGGACTGTGTTATTATGTATTATTATAGGCACAAGTATATACGATTTAATAGTTCAATGACTCTTCTAGGAGTGTACAATATTAATATTATGAGAGTTCGTGTGAACTGGCTTCAAAATTTGAACGAGGGCCAAATTATATGACCTATGCTGTCGAAATCACTCAGTACCTTATTTGTGCAATATAAAAAATAGTTCAGTTACTTACATTCCAAGATGGTTTTTTGAAATGAAATGTGACTTACCTGAAAAAAAAATGAAATAAATTATTATTTATTGAAGATTATATTATAGTGGTAAAGATCAGTACCGGTTGAACAAAATGAGGAAGCGATTAGTTCTTTTGGTAAATATACAAAGGACACGTGCTCAAGTGGGCATTAAATAGAGTGTGGGACAAACTATGGCCATATGGTGCTGAAGAGAGTAACTTTAAACCGGAGGGCTGTGACAAATAGATAGCATAGGGATGGAAAATAGAAAAACAGACAACCCCTCTTGAAGTGAACGTCGTAAAATTCTAAATTTAAGATTAGACGAGCGAAAAAAGGGGCCGAGAATAAAATAAAGAAGTGTCTCATCCTGGCGACACAATGACTCAATACAAATACATATAATAAGGATCAAACATATTGAAGTGGACACACGAGAACTTCACTTGATTTATGGCCTAAACAAATCAGTCGGTTTGTAACTTTGGAAACTGTGGCAAAGTATTTTTATAGTGTGAAAGAAGATGTATGTATTTGGAGAACTGTTTAACAAATAACACATGGCCGATATTGATACAGATAAACCTGGCGCTATAGCTCCAAGTCAGGTTTACTTTAGTATTTTGAAATGGGTAATTTTTCATAGACGGAGAATCGTGATACGTAACTCTAAAAAAATATATACGAGGACCCGTAAATTCACCAGCTATCCTACAAAATTAGTAGGCATTTAATTCCTTCTTGCATTACAGGTGGCCAGACCCAATGTGCTGTATTCTTGTTGGCCCAGTCAAATTTGGGTTTTACCTCGGAATTTCATCAAAGAAACTGTAATTTTGCTTACACCTTTATTTTGATATGAAGGTTGGCCTGAAAAATCGAATGAAATCAGGTGACGGGTTTGGAAGTTATTCGAGGTTGGTAGATTTTTCAGACCACCCTTAGAATACCGAAATAAAGGTGTATGCAAAATTACAGCTTCTAAGCTAAAATTCCGAGGTTTGGCCCTTTTTCTTCCTTATTTGACTGGGCTATGTATGCATTCTTCAAACCAGGCTTTCATAATAAACGTCTAATTATACAACTGTTTTGTTCAAAAAAAAATATATTTGATTAATTTGTAATCTTAAAACCATAATAATGAAAAATATTTTTGCTAACATTTAAGAGATAATCAAATCAATAATAATAATTAAAATCAAAAATGCGATTTGAATTGTTTATTTATCAAAATCAATTGAAATATTACGGTAGAAGAGGAGAAAATATGATTAAATTAAAACAATGCAGTAATTACGGAGCGAATACAAAAATGATAGATAGACATTTGCATTTTTATAGGAAGAAAAAGAAATCTTTCCCTTTGCAGAATACACCTATATGAAAAATATATAGAAATTTGTATTCATATTTTATTTCACTATAATCATCTTTAAAGTTTAAGGAAGTTAAGAGATACAATCATCAAATTTTATAAATTATCACATTAAATGCTCTACAAAAAGTGACACATTTTCAAAGATTTTAACCAATCAGATGCATTTGCAGGTTTTCATATGGCATGTACTAATACACTCATGGTATTGGAAATAATTTGTGTATATTCATCAAAGCAATTGTTGAGAGCAATATCATTAAAGCTCTAGATGATATTCGAGGTCGTAATATTGTGATGTAGTGCGATCATGAATAAATGCATTTCATCTTAAGAGTTGAGAACAATGGCAACACTCCACAGTTATTGCAAGTATGTGTATTACTGTAATATTGTTTTGTGAATGAGTGTGGTCATGTTTATACATATATTGTAGATAAAATCCATGGCTGGATCAACACTACTTGATGATCAAGTCTCTCTTCTACAACCATGATTTACATCCAAGGAATGGTTCCATCGAGGACCGGTTTTTCGAGAGCTTTTCAAACAATCGCTTTTGTATCGACGAACACGTCCGGCACTTCTTACACTAGTCTTTTTGGAATATTTTCGGTGGTGGCCTGTTTCCATTCCTCTTTACGGGCCTCGGGCCTCGGAAAGGTCACGGAATTAACCTTATAATAATATTATTATAACTATTTTAAAAGCTCATGTGAACTAGCACTAGTCAGTCGACACCTTCAACACCCACATCTTATCGACACCTTATCTCGAATGGGCCCTTGTATTCGATACACATATCAATCCTCGATACGAAGTCATTAAAGTACAAATTAATATTTTCCTTAAAACAATGTCATTTCAATACTATCCAAGGAATAGCGTGGGAGGATCGTAAACGGGGGCCTTTGACAATAATAAAAGGTAATGTATTTCCTGTCATTCCTTTAACTGAGTTATGTGATAATCAACAGTAAAACACGAGAAGAGGCGTTTTACTACCCGAAGTATTAGAATACTGTATTATAGGTGGAGAAATTCCATTTAAATTTAACTATTATATGTTATCAATAATAAAAATATTCTACATCTGATCATTATTTTTAAAATTGGTATTAATTGAAATGTTTATATATCGTATTTAAATGTTTTCTTGTAAGAACTGAGTAAATTGATAGTGTAAGAAGTATCGAGGCTATCGACGATGTTGGAATGTGCAAGTGATTAGTTAAAGCAACATCTATGTGGTTGCTTTTAGACTTTACTATGTTTATATTGTTTCTAAACACGTTGTTTGGAATCAGAATCAGAGCCAAATTTACGGTCTTGCTGACTAAAACTGTTTTATTACAACGTGCGTCAAATTTCCGTGGGATAGAGAGGAGCGTAGATTAATATTTTAAAGATTATTGTGTTGGTGCCCATAAATTTAATATCGTCGTCACATTTCAATATCCAAAACGACTTTAGGGCATTGAGGTCTTATTACAAACGAAACTAATGTGGAAGATGACTGGATAAGAATTACTGTTGGGTTTAGAGACCGGTTCCCTAACGCCCACACTAGGAATTCTCAGATGGGTGACCAAAGTACTCAACATTCTACTATATATTATAATATATATATAGTATTTCTAACCCTCCCTTCATTATCGTTAGAGCGGTAGAAATGTCCTATATTCCTTTGTTCAATTATCCCCAACGACCCTTTTTCTTTTATTTTAGTATAAGGAAGCTCAAAAACTAAACGAAACAATAAACCTAGTTATATTGATTTCGAATATAAACTGTTTGTCTGTAATAAATTAAATGCAATAGGGTCTATTTACAATATAATAGGTCTGTCCTCTAATACAAGTAATATTAAAAAATCAATGAATTGTTACTTATCAATTGAATTGTTACTCATATTTTGACGATTTTGAGTTAGGGATGCATTTGTATATGTTTTTTTATTACTTTATTTACTGCCAAAACGCAATTAGTCGTATCATCAATATTTCTGGAGAAAAAATCAAATTTACATTTTTCATTTCTGTTAGTAAGTTATGGTATTTTGTATAATTGTGTTATATTTGGAAAGATAAAAGAAGTCATTGACTTATACCACATTGTAAATTATTCAAATATATACTATAAATTTATACTTCTGTGAAGACTGTGACTTTTTTTTCACTAATTCGCCATTATCTCAAAACTATGAAATATGACTTTGTGCATTTCGGCAGTGTACTCTCGATATTTTAATAAATAAATGAGCATACATAATATCGAAACACTATTTACTTAAGTGTGTATGTAAAATTTAATACGTGTGACATATGGTTTTGTAATTTCCATTCATCGACACGTCCTATTAGCATTCAGAGCGTGCCATAATATCAAATATGAGACTCGAGTTACATCTCCCATAATATAACTAACGAGTTGGGATAAATACGTGCAAATGTTGTGATTGTAATGATGTAACAAATGTGTTATTTATATTAAGGACTTGGCAACGTTGGTCGTCGGCATGTTGGAGACCCTTATTGGGTACCTGAATAACAGCTCCAGACACTTCCAACATCAAACCTCTACTCACAAAAACACCATGTTCCTTCTTCCTGACCACGGGCACATCCTCTTCTCATTGTTCGACACCTTCTAAACATGGGGCACATCATTGTTCACCTTCGGGAAACTTCCGCTTAGATCAGAAGCTTTTGAACTCCAGTCAACAGTACGAAAAAATGCAATTTTTTTCATCAAAACAGTACACGTTTAAACATAAGTTGCACTTGGCTTGTTGAACGACAGCTACATATGATGAAAATTTAATTTTGACCTTAGATATAAACATAAGATATCGTATGCGTGGCTAAATGCGTGTTTAGTTCAAGTACATCAAGTAGCCAAAAACATGAATTTACCTGGCAAACATTATACTGTAAACATCTCTCTTCATATCTTCAGTTATATTTCACAGTAAAATGGGTAAATGCATTGTTACTACATGTCATATGGACTCAAACATACACTCAAATACATCTAGCTGAAGTTTTTACCAAAGACTACTTCTTTAAGATGTTTAAAATATTATTGGGTTTTAATCGCCAAATAATTGTCACAGCCACTCTCAGGGGTCACTAGAAATGTGTTGAGTGAGGGAGACACACTTATGCCTTTATCGAATAGGAGAGAAGAGTGCAACAATATGGGTTTACACGAATTATTTATATGCAATGCGATGTCTAATGTTTATATCCATTAATTTGACTAATTGTTCTGTTAGAATCCACAGAATGTATTGGGATTTGCACAATGTTCACAGTTATTATTTACAAGAAATAATAACAATTATTTTAATATATATATTTTTAGCAAAATCTCACGATCCTTCATTTTTTAAGTACACTTTTTTTGTCGAATCCGTGACTATTTTCTCGTTTTTTTTGTTTTGCTATCATTTGTTGTTATTATTATGTTGCTTTTTTAAATTGAATACCATAAAAGGCGTAAATATAATAAATAAATATTGAATATCCCTGATTTGAGTGCACAATAACAACAACAAGTCATTGAAAAAGGTAGAGCACGCTTTATGTAGGAATTCTAGTTCCTCACCAGACAAGGGTTCTTCTCATCAGGAACGCGATATCATCCAGACAAATCTCACGTTCACAATATTAACTACTTGTCTATATTATTGAGTATATCTGCCGGTTTACACCCTTGAGATTTCTATAAATAATATGCAGGTATACCATTTAGTCGGCAAATATGATCTGACACCAATAAAATATAAATATGGCTATTAGGCAACTGTTTTTTACTAGTATGTATGCATGATAAATAATTGCTGATGCTGGCCCTGATCGTTATTATTACACAACTTCTAAATGCCGGTTTCCTGTACATAAATCTCTTACAAAACATTAAATAATGCCATACAACTGTACAAATATGGATTTTGCAAAATTTCGCACATCATTAAAAGAGCACCACATTAAAATCTGTATACACATAATTATATTACCATAGATATAAAAATTAGATATCGCATTGCATATAAATTATTCGTGTAATTTTGTTTATCCCGTGTTTTTTTTGCACTCTTCTCTCCTATTCGATAAAGGCATAAGTGTGTCTCCCTCACTCAACAAATTTCCTAGTGGCCTCTGAGAGTGTTTGTGACAATATTTGGCGATTAAAACTCATTAATATTTTAAACATGTTAAAGAAGTAGTCTTTGGTAAAATCTGAGCCTAGATCTATTTGAGTGTATGTTTGAGTCCATATGACATGTAGTAACAATGCATTTACCCATTTTACTGTGAAATATAACTGAAGATATGAAGAGAGATGTTTACAGTATAATGTTTGCCAGGTAACTGATGTTTTTAGCTACTTGATCCACTTGAACTAAATACGCATTTAGCCACTCATGCGATATCTTATGTTTATATCTATGGATATTACAAGTAATATTGTGCAAATAGTGTAATATCAAATAGCGTCACCTCATTTTGACCGCAGTAACTCAACCGTACATTATATCTCATGTAAGCGATCTTTTGCAATTCGATTCCTGTCTCTTATGAATGCTAAATAACAATACAATTAAATAACCTATTATTTAACACAGTTTTTCTTACAATGATTTAAAATATTTTGTCATAAACGGATACCAATACATATGTGCATATATTGAATTAGCTATTGTGTTACGCCATTTTGAATTTGCACGCTTGATATTTTGAACACTTTGTTATTATTTATATTTGAAACGTGACACTAAAACAATACACGTATGACACATTCTTAACTATAAAGATAAGATGTGGTTTATTATGGGATACCGGATTTCAAGATCAAAACCGCAGCCATGTCAAAGGCTTCATCAGCACGCGATTCTTCACTCTGAACCATTAAATATTAACATCACGAATCGATTACTACTACTTTCAGATTGATTATGTTATGCTTGGGTCTGTATATAACCGCAAGATAAACATTTTTCCTATCGTAGCTAATAATATAACCAGTATTGACCAAGGTAATCATGTGTTCTTATGAAATATCTACATATACATATTAACAAACTTAAACACATTTAAATCAAATCCGATCTGATTAAATTACGATCCTCAAGAGTCGTTACCCACGATATCAAATATGCACCACTGATTTAAATGAAAAGTAATTGAGTTTTAGTAATAATTCAACCAGCCAATTACTCCGCAATGTAGAAAGCTGCAGAAATATACGAGGTATAAATGCAGGACGGAACCAACACGCATACCACAGATGATTCTGTAACCCTTTGGCTTCCAGACCCCGTGGGAGACCAAGGAAGAGAAGGGTACCAGGAGTTTGGATGTTAAAGAATGTCAGCATTTCTTCAATAAGACCAAGGGTCACCTGCGACGACGAGTTATGAAACATACATGTTTAGTTTAAAGTATTAGACACTACTTGGGAAAACCCTACCCTTATAAATATATCAAATATAATTCAAAGAAGCGGGTTTTACCCGAACCACGCTTAAATTGAATTAAGTCATTGCTTGTGTTTGGTTTCGATAACGATCATTGACATTGAGGCTAACACCAGTCCATCTTCATTGAAGTCTATTTATTCACAAACTGCTGGTATTTACCCACAAAATAAAACACAATAAATTGAATAACACATGTGCATTGGCGTCGTGCCAATTTTTAAAAATATATTTAGTTAAATCGCACATCTAGTTGGTCGTAAATTGTGTATCTCTCCACCGAGCTTCCCTTTAGATATATTAGAAGATCGTGCCTGCAATACAAACATCTGTAACATGCCGTGATTCAACCTAAGATTGGCTTCTTAAATTGCTTTAAATTCCAAAAACAGACTCACATTTACTATTATATTATACGTGGAGATTCATTGCACTCTTCCTCATCTTTATAGGATCTCTTTTTCGAAATCGATATATTACTGTTATATTCTCAAATTGCAAATCATTGCGATAAATTCATAGAACAACAACAGATGTTTCTCCTTTTCAAATTACAAAAAAAAAATATGTGAAAATATTTACATTATTAAGAGACTATTTTAACTATTTATACTTACTTATTAAGTGTTTACGATGATTGACAAAAACTATTATATTCTTGACGTTTAAATGAAATGTCAGTTTTCATCGAACTAAACATATTAATTTTTTTTTTGGATATATTACACTTAAAAATACAGTATGATTGACTTTATTATTTAATTATTAAGTAAATGCATAATATATTTAGTCCATGCACCATTTACGTGTTGACAGAATGCCCTTTAAAGTAAGTAACAAATGTATCTGAAATGTCTGAGCGAAGTGACTTTACAACCAGATAAATATCATTTAAATGCTTTTACAGTCTGAAAATATTATCATATTGGCATACATACATAATTTAAAGCCTACTTACATTCATTCAATTTATAAAATCGGATTTATTCAATGATTAAATATGATAAGCAGATAGTTGTAGGCGGCTGCACGTGCTTCCTATTGACAGTCCGATGAAATATTGTGAATATACAACCCTCCACATTTATTATACTTTACTGCATTCTACAATAAATATTCTGGCTTCCTTGTAACCGATACTGTACTCCTTTCACCGAGAGAACGACCTCACGAACCCATACAATGTTTTGAAATAACGTACAAACAACTAAACCACTCTCACAGCTCATAATATTTTTAAATTACCAACTATTAATTTGTTGCGCTTTGTGAAATGCTTGTTTTATCCCGAAGATGAAACTTTTACGATCGTTTCATATAAAGGTCGTAAAATCCTCATTCGATATACTCGAAAAGGTTGCCGTGTGAAATATACTCACCTGAGTTTTTTACACCATTCTGAGAAATGTAATTACACAAAATAGACGAATTTTACTTCTTTAAATAAAATTAATTTCAATAAATATAGTACATTCACCTTAGCACAAGGCAATTTATGTATTATGTCGGATATAGCCAAATCGTTTTTTTACTCAGATTAATCGAGGCTTCCGCATGTAAAATCATAAACTATTTGAAAACAAAAAAAAATATGTGTACAGCTTAATTCTGATACGATACACTTTATTATATCGATAAATTATAAAATTTACCAATTACTTTAAATTGTATCTATTTATTGGAGTTCGGCTTCAATTATACAGAATTTTATAAGTATTGGTTTTCTTACGAGTTCTTTGTAAAAGTGTTTAAACTTTCGTTAAAAAAACTTTCAGTATTTCGTATTGCATCATTTTGGGATTTCGCATCACTTATTTTATGAATATTTTTATTATTTTGATGAATGTTTATTCTCTAACAAGCAATAAATGAAATACAATTCAACCCACAAGGTCGTCTTGGCAAAGGAGTCAAATTTCGAGGTCGTATAATTCAATCCTATTCATAAGCCAAAAATCCTTGAAATCATATTTTTACACTCGTATTCTTACAACAATTTATCCCAGGACAGAGCACTGCACGAGTAATTCACCCTCCACATACGAATTTCACGGGGGAAGTAGTGATATAAAAATTTTACCACAAACGAAGGGATGAAACGACCATTACAGGGTGACTTGGAACACACCCCAAGTCACTTCCCATCAACACAGTCAATTCTGTACGAAATAATATAATATTTAAACGAGGTCAATGCACCAAAAATATTCGAGAGTTCGCGTGTTACGAATCAATCAAAATATTTCACATGCGTGTTGTTAATTTGCATCATCTTCGTCTTCAAAAGAGCGCTGCAAATTAACAAAAAAATATATAATAAATTATCATATTTTATGATATAATAATCATTCACGCAACGGTTATTTAAAACGTTTCATCATTTGCATACAATGAGTAGAGACGAAAGGAAGAATTAATTATGTATTGAAAGGATAAATATGTATGTATTGATATACAATATTTAATATTGACCATGTATGTTGAGAACATGACTTTTACGACATACTTTCTGAGTAAAATACCCATAAACTTCAACGCCGCTTCTCTCGTGTGATCAAAGCAACTTCACAATCCCATTATTATGTCACAATTCTTCGAATTATTTTTTCGTATAAAAAGTAAGTTATATTAAACAGTATGGTATAGTTTGACCTCGTTCTCTTTGAAGTTACACGTGAGTGCGTTACGACCCGTTAAAAAGTACGAGCGTGACGATGCCGCTGCTTTTTAAAATATCATTACAGGAAAGATGCAATTACATTAATCTATTATGAATTACTAATTGATTACATGTATATATCTATCATTTTATATTTTATTCAGCAGTGCGAAAAAATGTATAAGTCCCTTAAAAATCAACCAGCATCAAGCAGCGTCAAACCAACTAAATTCAACAACACTTCAAAAGGTCTATTAAATTTCGTTAAATTATTTGTCTATAAAAAATCCAATTATAACATTGTTAACTCTTGTAATTTAAAAAATATTATTATATATACATACAACGTTGTTAAATTATATTACATTATTATCTATACAAGAAACTTTCAAAATGTTATATTACTTGTAAGAATAATATATTCCATACATAATTATTACTGAATTTATTCATTTATTTGTATATACCTCCAGGGGTTTTATGAGGTTTTTACAAATTTTGGTCACAACAACGTGTTAATTCAGTCTGTCGATGAGTTAATAATTGCCTCAATATTTGCCTTACAATCCAGGAAATCAGAATAAACCTGGATCCAAACGATCGATCGGAATTTTATTAATATTACTACCAATCTCCCAGTCGTAATAACTGATCATTTAATTTTATTTTAGTGAGACTTGTCTTATCTTCTATAATATAAATTACAGTTTTCTATAAAAGTGAGCACAGTTTTTATGTATAAAAACATACCCATAAACTTCACTATTATTTTTCAAAACAAAATATCAAAATATATCAATTCCTTGTTACAAATGATACTCATTAGAGAGAATTTCATTATTTGGTACGGAGAACGTTCCATTATATTTAATTGAATCGGGGCCCTCTTAGGGGCGTTTCCATTATTGGAATGGCCTTCAAAAGAGTTCTGAAGTGCAGTTTGTGGCGCCTGTGGATTTTGTGTAATTCAAAATACGAATTGGTCCTGGCGGAAATAAATCCAGGCATTGTGATTGCCATTGTTACTTCATCATTGTGATTGTCTGCTTTATACCATGTCAACTATTCAATATTTCGCCATTCAAAAGCCGGCTTATTTAGTTACCATACCGAACCAGTAACTCACAGTACATATAATATTTATAAATCTTGAAATATATACAAATTTAATTGGTCTTACTAATTAATTGCCCACTAAAAGTGTGTCAAATTTAATTCTGATGTCGGCTTGTGTTCAAAAATCCCATAATCTTCAATTATATCATAAAATAAATAAATAAATATCGTGACGCCTTCCCTATTGACGGGAGTCCCTTTATAAGGGGTTGGCCAGGCCACCTTGGCCTTTACGGGAGAATATAGTAGAGATGGTTTCCCAGGCCACCACACAGCAATGAGTACTTAAGATCTAGTTTGCTAAGCTAGATCTACCAAGTGACTACGGTGCCGTGAATCGAACCCGGGAGTCTTCACTCACGAATCCGTTACACTAACCACTGGGCCACAAGACGGCTCATTAATTAATCATCAATTATATCATCATCATCATCATATTCCCTCCAGTTTAGTGATGAACCAAGGCTTCCAGCAACTTCCACATAATACTCCTCCAGTTATTAATTCCTAAACTCCTAACTACCTTATATAACTCGTCCGCCCACCTTAGCCTAGGTCTACCCTGCCTTCTCTTACCCACAGGCTTGCTGGATAGTATTTCCGATACTATCACTCCTGCTCTTTAACCCAACCTAATGTTAAAGCCCTAATGAACTGCACTACGTTCACGCTCTTATATAATGAGTAAATCTCATCGTTCCGTCTAATTCTTAATAGTCCCGGTGCCTCCTGAACAGGACCCAAGATCCTCCTAAGAATCTAAGTAGCCTATCCTCTTCAGTCTCTTCAATTATATATCTCGGTGTAATTAATGTCCATTTTACTAACCAATATATTTTTGATCAATAAATAGGAAAGCATATCTCACGTGTTACCGACAGCTGATCGGAAATAAATAAGTTCTTCGGGATCTCCCTCGCCGGATGTGCCAGTTTTTTAACACGTTCATGTTTATTTATTATTATTTCCTTTTTACTGCCCGAGGGTGACTGCACCCCCTGCCGTCGAGGGATGATGATAATTAATTGCCAGATTGCTGCCATTGTTTTAAAAAAAGGTAAATCTCTTCACAAACCATAGGGCTCATACAGACATAAAAAATGAGGTGCTTCCGGGTGGCTTTCTTGGGGAGGGGGGTTACAAATGTGACATCTTTCAAGTCGATTTTCGGGCTCTTCCATCCGATTTACATCGAGTTTTCACAATCAATGCGTGTACAGTGATTTTATGCGTCGATATGTACCATTTTCGTTTGAGTTCTTTGATGTGACATTTTTTGATGTGAGTCGTTTCGGAGTTCTGATACATGCGGTTGATTTATATCATCACCGTGGCGAACGGTTAGTAGTTAGTTTAATTTTTTTATCGATGTATCGATTCAAATTTCGTCTTAAACATTTCACGCATACATAGCGAGGTAGTCTCGATTCGTTTTTAGTACCGACCAACTTGTTAGTGTATTTCGACGGGGGATTTCGGTGCTAACAGAGACGGAGCGATACGAACGAAAGAGATGCAACATGCAGTGACAGAGACGGAAACAATATGTTTCTGTCTCTTTCTATTTTGACGTTTGGAGAACCTAAAAGTTTGACAGCTGATTCAAATACGTATTGTTTATCACATACAGTGTTGATCGTGTGAATTGATTATTAATAGTAACATGATGACTTTCGTTCATTATTTGTTATTTGACACAACATTTACAGTACGCAATTACTATTGGGCTACTATTGCATATCTGGATATCAGAACAGTATAACAATGCAGTTATGTTGATGGACTCTCATCTTTTACTATACAGATCAAGGCGGAATAAATTAGCATTATTATTTCAGGACAATCCAAACAGTGTGTTTCATATTATGAATGAATACATATAGGTAGTTCATTGTCTGATGGAGTGAATCATTTCAAAGTCAATATTCTTATGTGTTTTTCTAAATCATACATGTTCACTTTGGATAATTGCTGTCATGATAGTGTGTTTGTTACTTTCAGTGAGAAAGGGTTAATTATAGGCGCCAGATATGATCAAAGTGTACTTTTTATGACAGGACTATCATATCAAAAACAAGAGTAAGCGATCCCACAACCATCTCGGTATCAATACCAAATAAATACCTGACTAATACTGAATACTGAAAGAAGTCAAGTATTTGATCCTTAAACTGAACTGGTCCAATCACATATAATATGATGTGGACGAGAGCAGCTTGGCTATTAACATATTGTATCCGATTATTAACAGATATACTTAGTTCTCGTCTGACGATAAGTTACTTCTATATAAATCTATTATTACCCTGCTCTATCTACTGCGGCAGAAAGTCACATAAAGTAGTACAAAACAAGTGTCCTAAGATGGCCTTATATGTATAGATGGTACTTATTTTAAAGTCCATGAGGATGTTAAATTAAAAAGAATCAAGGCAAATATCGCAGATTTGAGTAAGAAACACTTTATTAAAATGACTTACCTTAATATCCTTCGAGTAAATGTAAGTTAATTTTACCGATAGACTTCACCTTTAGCCTTACGATACCTTGTAACAAAATATATGTTAAATAACAAATAAAGTAAATCATTTAATCACTCGACTCAAATTCGGTTTTACTAAAACCATACTCCCAAGATGTATTGAACTATCAAACATTGTATGTATGTATTCACATTTAATAATAAAGAAATTATAATATACATTTTATAAATTTTATTCACAATAATTCACCACATTGATCAACCATGGTTTATTGTCCAAACTCCTATCAATAAAAAAGGCAGTTTTTTTATTCTAATTATTTTATTTTAATTCTCTAAAAAAAACACATTCACATAACATATTAAATTAAAAATAAATTTAAAGACACAAATAAGACGTGTATTTTAATAAAAATCAAAGAGTGTGTATTAATAACGTGTATTTTAATAAAATTCAAATTCAAAGACAATCATTGTTTGAATTTCACTTAAATATACAAAAATCTCAAGTTTTGTAAATATCTTTAAACCAATAATATCCAGTGAAATGATTCATTGGTCACCCATTTAAGCAATTACTGTATTATCTCAATTTATATATAAGCAAATGCTGATTTGAACTTTATTTGTAGACTTAGCCCTGTGACAAGGGTGAAATTTACTGTTCAGTAAAGAGTGAAAATTAGACATATGTATTATACAAAATATAGAATACACGTTGTTAAATATAATACAGAAATATAAATGTTTGTACAGTGAGTAAATGAACTTTGTCTAATACATTAAACTATTGAAGTATTCTGAACAGGAATGACATTTGCTAGTTTCTTAAGGCTCTTGCTTAACCGGGTAAAATGTTTAAAGAGTTGTTTTATCAGATGTACTGATGATCCATCCGTTGCTCCTGATATCCTGGTCCTTACTGGTCCTCACCTACTTGGTTTGAAGCTCTGCATCTCCTCATCTTCAGATCAACACTGTGTGATAAACAATACGTATTTGAATCAGCTGTCAAACTTTTAGGTTCTCCAAACGTCAAAATAGAAAGAGACAGAAACATATTGTTTCCGTCTCTGTCACTGCATGTTGCATCTCTTTCGTTCGTATCGCTCCGTCTCTGTTAGCACCGAAATCCCCCGTCGAAATACACTAACAAGTTGGTCGGTACTAAAAACGAATCGAGACTACCTCGCTATGTATGCGTGAAATGTTTAAGACGAAATTTGAATCGATACATCGATAAAAAAATTAAACTAACTACTAACCGTTCGCCACGGTGATGATATAAATCAACCGCATGTATCAGAACTCCGAAACGACTCACATCAAAAAATGTCACATCAAAGAACTCAAACGAAAATGGTACATATCGACGCATAAAATCACTGTACACGCATTGATTGTGAAAACTCGATGTAAATCGAATGGAAGAGCCCGAAAATCGACTTGAAAGATGTCACATTTGTAACCCCCCTCCCCAAGAAAGCCACCCGGAAGCACCTCATTTTTTATGTCTGTATGAGCCCATA